>JAUTBT010003285.1:0-27782 GCA_032361225.1 Lepetodrilus schrolli | reverse complement strand
GCAGGTTTCCTCCTGCCCTAAACTGACAAGTCGTGATATAAGTGAAAGAATCTTGAAAGCGACTCTAAACCCCAATAATGAAATCATGACTTAATTATTATCATAATTTGATTGTGATTGAAATCTTTTATGTAATTGAGATTCAAGAAAAGCTGAAAAAGTACCTCAAAGTTATCGGATGGGTTATCTATCCTGGCGAAGACTTGCTTCCATGACACTCCCTGGTTTCCGGCGAGTGACCAGAGCGTCGTCATGGGAACCGAGGGGTACTGCAGAGTGACATTGAGGCTCCCGACGGTGGCACCGTTCATGTTGTACCAGAAGCTGAGGCAGTAGTTGGGGACGTTGCTGTCGATGGGGATGATCTGTGACTGCAGTGTGGCAGAGTCGCCGTTTTTGTACGGCGAGCTGGACTCGATGTAGACGTAGTATCCTGAAACACGATCCGCCATCATTGAGATCCGAATGTTATATCTGTAACCAAGGACCGTGTCGATCTTGGGAATCAAATCCACATTGGATTTGTGTTGAGTATGAGCACAAAAGTTTCATAATTTTAGGGCCCTGTGCGTAATCTCACCCCATGCAATAACATTGCCACCCCAACAGATTCTACAGGCCTGTGCAGATTTGTGTCGATCATGAAAATGTACTGAAAAAAGTTTCGTAATCGCAGGGCCTGACAATGATGTATCTGTGCCACCCAAACCTGAGCTAGTTCCGAGCGTGTGGTCCGTGGTGGGTCCTGTGTATTGCGACGGCGTAGCACCACGCCTCCTGGCCCAGTCAAACTTGTCCGTTTTAGACTGGACCCAGCCGCAGATGTCCTGCTCGAAGTCACAGGTCGCTATGGACGTGCAGGATGAACTAGACATGCCGATGTCGTCCAGGGAAACCGAGCTGCCTTGACCGGTGCCCTGAGTCGCATCAAACACAACCTGAAATATGTCACGGAATAATATCCATTAATATACTGTCTGCTTTGTAGGCTAACTGTGACAGTGCAGTTACCATTCCTTGGTCATCAGCTCGTAAGACTACCTTCTACATTACAAGAAATGGTTTCAATATAAAGGCATACAATCACGTGTTTGTTTACATATTGCATGGTCAAACATATTTTTACACACAAGTATGTACATTTGATGTGTCTACACAAGTATAATGGGTAACCAGCTACATTTTCCGCATATCCCAGTGGTTTTCAATATTTTCATATCTTATTATTTTTTAATATGAACAATTACGTAACTTTATTGGTACCAGTATTCATGAAATGTTATTTTGACCGTGTTCAATGATTAGAGTTATCCCCTTTAGACTATAGAAAATTGAGATATTACAGTACATTACCAACTGATTATTCGTTTTTTACCGAAAATGTTTATTTTGACCGTGTTAAATTATTAGAGTTATCCCCCTTAGTCTATTTGAGCATACTCTTGTGTGGATTCCAGCACTATATAAATGTCATTATTATTATTATTATTATTATTATTAAAGGAAATTGATATATTACAGTACATTATTCGGGTTTGACCTGAAATGTAAACTGCCATAGAACACTACCTATCCTACAGCGGTGAAAAGATATTTGGAGGTACAAAAGCGATATTATGTATGCTAAGTGCATGTACTTTGCATTTTTAACTCCAATATGGTCAAAAATGACAACTCAATCTGTGATTGCATGCCTTTAAATCAAGATTCCATGCAATTCCACAGAATTATCAGTGCGATATGAGTCATTAACACACACAAGCACAGAACGTAACAATCATTCTACACAGGAACAGAACACCTGCATGAAAACAATAGACTACACAACCATAGCCACAGACTACACCATTGCTAAAGTTGGAGTTAAGTTATAAGTTATAGTTAAGTTGTACCTTAGTTATGTAATTTTTTAAATGTGAGCCCTGGCCCCAAGGTTTACAAAACAGTTTTGAGTCTGATTTCATGCTCAAATTTTTAAACACAAAATTAGCTGAACATGAATTAAATCGTACTCAAAATTGTTTCGTAACCTCAGGGCCTGAACGATGGTAGTGCTATAAGTTGCAACTCCTATAAATACACAGAAAGTTACAATCGCTCTGTCGACACAGGGCCATGGTCTGCCTTTCACGAAAGGGTAATACTGTAGTCTGGGCCTAGATCAGGGCATAAGTCATGCTTTTACTATAGCAGGAAGTAACGTAAGTTTCGATTCATGCCAGGATTACTGATATGACCCTTTCATGAAACAGGCCTGGCCTCGAGCTTACGATATCATGGGGGGATTTGGGAACAAATCTTTGAGTCGAGCATGAAATCGCATTCAAAACATTTTGTAATCTCGGGGCTGGGTCTATCTCAGGGCGTAAGCCATGCTTTACTATAGCAGGCCTGCTGGTGACCCTTACATTAAACACAGGCCTGGTGGCTTGAAAGTAGTCTGTGGGACCGTACCTGGTATTTCTCTCGTGCCGTGACCTCCACTCTTGCCAGCCTCCACGCGCTGCCTTGGTCTCCGTACAGACTCCACACGGGTTTGAGCATGGCGATGATGTGGTCACTCTCCTGCTTGACGTACACGTTCAATTTGCCGCCATTGGCCCCACGCAGCAGATACCAGAACGACAGACACCGGCCATTGGCTGGAGCCGGATACTGCTTGCTGTACAACTGTGATGACCGAGATCTCATCTGGGTTGGGGATGTTGCGATGAACATGTAGTGGCCTGGAACATAGTATTTATTATTATTATTATTATTATTATTATTATTATTATTTTAGCAAATATTTCTATCTAATTTCACAAAATGAATTATTATTATTATTATTATTATTATTATTATTTTAGCAAATATTTTTATCTAATTTCACAAAATGTATTACTATTATTAATATTAGTAGTAGTATTACTATTATAGTATACATTTGCATCTAATTTAAAAACATGAATATTATTATTATTATACATTATTATTATCATCAATATATTAGAGTGCACATTTGTATCAAATTTCAATAAGATTTTAACATTCATAACTTAAGGTGTCTGTGTTTCTCAAAAGTATCAAATGTTTCGTCCACTCATCAATTGAAGAATTTACATGGACAAATGTTATCGGGGAGGAAAAAAAGGTTACCTTAACCTTCGGGTGTTATAGATGTGATCCTTACCTTGACCGGTTCCATAGGTGTGGTCCTTAAGGCCAAGGGTGGTCGCTTGAATCTGTCTCCAGTACCCGGAAAAATGGTTAATCGTGTATCCACACATTCTCAGATCTTCAAAGTCGCAGTAGGCTAAATAAGAACACAAGAGCAAGAATTGAAAGCAAACGTAATGGAGATTATGAAAATCAACCCAACTACACAGGAAATTTAGAATTAGTTGAGAAATTACTACAGTCAAATCCACTTACTGGTGTATTGCTTTTAGTACATGTTCCGCTTTATAAATTGCATGGAATTAATTGGATGAAATGTCAGAATTAATATAAATGTTGTTAGCCGTTGACAACAAATTGCACTGAATTAACCTAATGAGTTGATTAACTTTCGATGAAGTAAAGAATTTTGGATGAGGAAAACGATTTCTAACCTGGAGGTGGGCATGCTCCATTAAGAATCTTGATGTCATCCAAGGCGATATCTCCTAAGTAGCCAATGCCTCGGAGTGCTTCAAACATAATCTGGAATAAATGTATAGTATATAGATTTATGATTTTATTTTTATTTCATATTTTTCATTAGTATTTTGATATCAATTTTACTTTTTATTATTATTTTTATTTAAAGGTTTGTTGACATATTTCAGGGTTAAATATAGTTTACTTGAAAGTATGCACAATTGATTAGTATACCCAAGAATATTTGGCAAAAAAGCTATATTCTCCCCATGTTCCACTTGCTTACAATATTTTCATATTATTATTTATTTTATTTCCATGTAAAAATCAAGATAACAAATAAATAAAACATGAAAATATTGAAAACCAGTGGGACATGCGGAAAATGTTGTTTGTTGCCCAATACTGTGTAGGCGAATCAAATGTACATATTCTCAGGTAAAATATCTCCATGTAGGTCTACTAAAAATCGCGAGATAAAAAATAATTAAATATGGACGTCAAACCTGCGCATGGTTAATGGGTCCTATCTCGACCTCAGCATATTTCCACTGCTTGCCCTGGTTGCCGGACTTGGTCCACTGCTGCTGCACTCCGTGGTCAGTCTTCACCGCGATGCTCAGTCTGTTTACGTGGAAGCCGTACATGTGATACCAGAACGTGACGCATGTGGGTCCCGTGGTGGTCATCTTCGGACTCAGCAGGTCAGCCTTGTCGTTGGGCTTCCTGTTCGAAGTCTCGATGTAAATGTAATGGCCTAGAGAAGAAACACATTTTTTATATTTAATATTGCAGTGATTGCTTTAACCTTCTCTTTGCTTGAGGCAGCTTGAGATGCCGAAAAGACCAGTCATTGTGATTCTTTCAGAGAATTGGTTGAATTAGTGCTTTAAGTCGCAGCGGGAATATTTCACCCATGTGTCAGAGACAACTATAACGATAAATGATACATTAATTCCACAGGTGCTTGCAGGGTTACTGCAACCCTCATTGCTATGGGTGGTGCAGGTATCCGCCTGCCGTAAAGCTGATTGAGCCATGATACAAGTAAAATTATCTTGACATTAGCTTTAAACCCAATTCAACAAACAAAATAGAAAAAAAGTAAGTAAAAAAAAATGTTTTAAAAAATAATAACAAAGAGAAAAACAATTCAACCAAATAATTAAACTTTTGAAATAGAAATTAAAATTAATTAAATAAATAACAAAATTAATAAATACAAACAACAATACACTTCCGTCTGTAAAATTAACGAGCCATGATATGAGCAAAATAATGTTGACAGTGGCTCTAAGAAGACCCAATTCAACCAAAAAGTAAAACTTCTTTTCTTTAAAAAAAACAAACCCCAACATAAACAAACAAATTTTATGAAAAAAATATAGAAATAAATAAAAAATAAAATTTATAAATAAAAATGCATGCACCTCTAGTGCTAAGAGTGGTGTGGTCAAACGGAGGTCCAGTTCCTGTGCTGACCGTACCACCCTGGTGTCGTGTCCAGTCAAAGGTGTCGGTGTGGCTCTGTGACCACGTGCAGAACCCTTTCTCGAAATCGCAGCTGCTCAGTGGAGCTACAACACACAAGTAATCCATGGATGATTTGCCATCTTGCCCCATGGGAACAAACGAAAAATGTAATAATAATAATAATAATATTAATAATGGCTACTAATAATGCACCAAATCCACCCCCTAAGGCATGCTCAAAGCACCACATTATTATCCCTGGTCAATGGATCAGTGTTCACTCAGTATTACTTCTCAACTCCCTGGGGATAATGCACCAAATTTCTCACCAATCGTAAATAATAATAATAATAATAATAATAATAATAATATACTAAAATAATAATAATATTAATAATAATAATGTATTTGATAATACATAAAATTCCATACCAACTTTTAATAATAATAACAATCTGATAATGCACCAAATTTCTCACAATCGTAAATAATAATAATAATAATAATAATAATATACCAAAATAATAATAATAATATTAATAATAATAATGTATTTGATAATACACCAAATTCCATACCAATTATCAATAATAATAACAATAACAATAACAATAATAATAATAATAATAATAATGTGTCTTGATAATGTACCAAATCCCACACCACCAATTCTACTCACGAGGTGTCGCCACTGGTCGGGAGGTCGGCGGTCCGGATGTGGTCTGAGACGCACACGTCCCGGTTGCCAGGGAAACGTCATCGATGGCCATGTCACTGGTGTAGTTGGCTCCCTTCTTTCCCTCAAACATGAACTGGTACCCTGTGGATGAGGTCAGCGTGACCTGACCTTTAAGCCACACCTTGCCCTGGTGTCCTGTGACTGAGAACACCGTTTTGTTGGCCTGTGTGCCGAGCTGGTACACACTTAAAGTGCCCATGCCTGGAGGAAAATCATTTAAATATTACTACCGGGTATTGGCAGTTCTCACTTAAATTGTTATTTAAATTTTCAGCCAGTTGATCATATCGTACCAGAATGAAAATGGTGAATATAAATTTCAACAGGGCCCCGAAACATTTCGAGTATGATTTCATGGGCAAACTCAAATTTGATATGGGGATTTGTGAACAAAACTTTGAGTTGAGTATGAAATTGTACTCAAGAAAGCTTCATATTCTCGAGGTCTGAGATGAGAATAACGAATATATATTTCGTAAGTGAGAGCCTGCCAAGGTCTGTGCCAACAACCAAACTAATCAAGCCCTTGTATGTATGTGTCATTCTAAATACAAACAATGGTGGACATTTTTACAAAAAACCCACAAATGTTCTTGTTCCTTTAAAAATGTCAAGTTCTAAAACATGCACATCAAGATATACATAGTTTCTTCTCAAAATTATTTAATATCTTAATCTTAACCTTCTTGATAAGGCCAACCACAGATGCCCAATATTTGAAAACCAGGGCCATGCTCCCGAAGCTATTGTATACATCACGACATCATTAAACCTTTTTGGAAGAAAGTTATTGAGGATCCTAAATTCAGTAAAATGTTCCTCCACCAAGGTATAGCAATGCCACATGTACGATATCTTCATGAACATTGCCCCTTGACCTCATTGCAGAGAAAAATCTTAACATTATGAGCGTAAAAATATATACATGCACGATCGCAGAGCTATGAGAATCATAACCACTATACATGCACAGCGAGATACGACTCTGGTAGCGAGATACGACTCTGGTAGCAAGATACGACTCTGGTAGCGTGACGCACGCTCTGTGGAACTGAACCCAGGCAGTTCAACTTGCATACGTACCAGCGCCGTTCATGTTGTAGAAGAAGGTGAGACAGGAGCCAGTGGTGGCAGGCAGGTTCTCGCTGAGCAGCCACGCCTTGTCCCCTGTCTTCATTGGTGCGCTCGACTCAATGAACATGTAGTAGCCTGCAAGGATGAGATATTAGACATTATCATGTATAACTACAAGATATTAGACATTATCGTGAATAACTACGAGATATTAGACATTATCGTGTATAATTAGTGCAATGGCGGT
Organism: Lepetodrilus schrolli; assembly: GCA_032361225.1. Classification (NCBI taxonomy): domain Eukaryota; kingdom Metazoa; phylum Mollusca; class Gastropoda; order Lepetellida; family Lepetodrilidae; genus Lepetodrilus; species Lepetodrilus schrolli. Next base: position 20,628 of record JAUTBT010003285.1, on the reverse strand, counting down.
ACAACGCAACAAGGCCTAACCTGAGTTATGTCCAGATAACATGTCAATGTCTAACCAGTGCAATGTTCTTACAATGCTTCAACATTTAAACTGCAATATCCATACAATTTCTAACTAGCACAAAATAATGTCTAACCAGCACAATTTCTGTACAATGTCTAACCAGTGCAATGTCCATACAATATCTAAAAAGCACAAAATAACGCCTAACCAAGACAATGTTCATACAATGTCTACAATGTCCATACAATGTCTAACTAGCACCAGCTGGGGGCTAGGGCTCTCACCGGCTATAGAGTTGGTGGTGTGGTCAATGGTAGGTCCTGTGTAGTACGTAGTGGTGGAACCACGGGTCCGCATCCAGTCAAAGTTGTCACCGCGGAGGTTGGTGAAGCTGCACAGACTCGCCTCAAAGTCGCAGGAGCCCGGCTGCACGCACGGCGTAGTGGTGATGACGATGTCGTCCAGGCCGATGTCGCTGTAGTAGGTGCGTCCTCGCACACCTTCAAATACAATCTGAAACAGAAACAAATCCCACATATTCAAATTAATAGTATTTACTAAGCCCTATCATACCAGACTCTATAGAAACAATCTTTGGCATAAATGAGAAAAAAATATAATTAATATATAACAATAATAATATAAAGAATATTATTAATATTAATAAGAACATGAACAAGAATTGTAAAACATAATAATCATAATAAAAAATATATACAAATGTAAATAGAAATAATAATCATTTAAAAAAGTATGCAAGCCAACAAGAACAATGCAAATAATGCAACAACAAAACAATAATAATAGTAATAATTATAATAATAATAATAACAATAATAATAACAATATAAATAACAATAATAATAATTATAATAACAATAATAATAATTATAATAACAATAATAATAATTATAATAACAATAATAATTATAATAACAATAATAATTATAATAACAGTAATAATGCAAATTATGCAATAAAATCAATACATAAATTTAACTATTCAGCAGTTTTCTGGCTCTAAAACCTGACTAAGAAACTTATCCAAACCAATGTTAAGTCAATCTATTACTCATCATCACTCAAAGAGTATCCTTGCCTGATATTTCGCTGAGGTTGTAATCGTAGCTTGTCCCAGTACCCACTTGTTGCCCTGGTTACCGGTACGCGTCCACACTGGGCTGCCCCTGTGTCCGTTGACCATCATGTAGATGTTGAGAGTGCCCATGGTGGTGCCATACATGTGGTAGTAGAAGTTGAGGCACTCGGCCGACGCCTGACTGTAGACCGGTGACATCATCCTGGCCTTGTCGCCTGGCAACCGTGGTGCCGATGCCTCTATGTACATGTAGAAGCCTGGAGAACAATGGCAAGGCCAGAGGTCATTTCAGTTAATTAAAGTCAACTGTTTGCAATATTTAAAGAGACAATGCTACATTTATTATTTTATACCAAAATATATTTTTCTTTAGTCGTTAACCTTACCATTCCTGAAGGCACCCAGAGTTGCCCAAAATAGAAATGTTAAATCCAGAATACATATGATAAATGGCTATTTCACATACTGCTATGCACTGGTACCACCAATTCAAAGCAAGAAGGCAGTTGAACCTCCGTAATTTTGAATTTATTACTTTTATAATTGGGGTTTAGAGTCGTTTTCTAGATTCTTTCATTCATATCACATCCACTATTCAGGTAGCAGCGACAGACACCCTCGTAATGAAGGTTAGTACTCATACTCACCACTGTAGGTCCCAGATGTGTGGTCAGTGCTGGGTCCAGTCCCACTGCTGGTTGTCCCCCGAGAGTGTCTCAGCCAATCAAAGTTGTCCATCTTGTCTTGTGTGTAACCACAGGTGTTGGACTCAAAGTTGCACGTCTCTGAAAGACAATGACTGGAAATGTTAGTTACTATAAAATAAAAATAAATCAATTCTAAATTGGGGTTTAGAGTAGCTTTTAAGATTCTTATATCATGGCTTGTAAGTTTTAGGGTAGGATGAAACCCGCAACATCCGTAGCAATGAACGTTGCAGTAAATCTGCGAGCACGGGTTGGTATTGAGAGACTACATGTCTATTTAACAAGATGTATGGGATGATGCAAGCTGAAAGTTTGAGTACACCTCAAGACCGCAGATTTAATAGTGTACAGGAATTGTAAACTGGTCAAATCTGTACACCCAATTCCCTCTTAATATGACTAGAAAAAGAGTGAGATAGATTGTTTTACGCAGCTGTGGGAATCTTTCACCCATACGCGACTGTAAAAAACACAAAAAAAGTAAATATTTGAGTAATATTTCCACGTGGACATTTAACAATGGCTAATGCCACTCACTTCCTGTAGTGCAGGGGCTGGCCATCATGCTGACGTCATCCACAGCAATGTCGCCGGCCCATCCATTTCCCACAAGTCCTTCTAGGAAAATCTGAAAAGTACACATCAGAGTAATTATTATGTCATTCCATGCACGATTTAAAAAAAAAGCATTAATCTTTTTTAATAGCATCAGTATAAATAATAATAAGTATTACATTGGACATGCTTTTGACTGTGGATTTGGTGAATAAAATATATACATTTTATTATTTATTTAATTTTTTTATCATTATTATTGTTAGTGTTCTAGATATCACATGGTATTATTATTATTATTATTATTATTATTATTATTCAAGACAATGCATATTATTATTACTATTATCATCATCATTTTTATTAATATTATTATTACTATTACTATTATTCAAGATGACACTTCAATTATTATTATTATCACCGACAATGAATATTATTATTACTATTATCATCATATTTATTATTATTATTATTATTATTATTATTATTATTATTATCCAAGACATCACATGATGTTTCTTCAACCTGGTAATTCATTATTACTAATATTAGTATTCATATTATTACTATTACCATTATTCAAAATGTCACCTCAATTTTCATTATTATTATCACCGACATTGAATATCATTATTACTATTATCATCATCATATTTATTATTATTGTTATTACTATTATTATTATCCAAGAGATGACATGTTTCTCCAACCTGGTAATTATTATTAATATTAGTATTCATATTATTACTATTACAATTATTCAAGATGTCACCTCGCTTATTATTATTATTATTATTATTATTATTACTATTCTCCCTGATATCAGCCACATGACATGTCTCCCCACCTGGTAGTTGGTGGCAGTCTGGATGTTGATCTGTCCGTGCTGCCACCTGTTAGACTGAGTGCCGGACCGCGTCCACTCCAGCCTGAGTTGCCCACCGATGTTGGTACGCACGCTGAGGGTGCCGATGTTGGGCCCGTACATGTGGTACCAGAAGGAGAAGCAGCTGCCTGCGGTTCCTGTGGGGGGCATCACCGGGGAGACCAACGTGGCCTTGTCACCAGGTATCCGGGGCGCCGATGCTTCCAGGAAAATGTAGTAGCCTGTGTCGGAAATTACGTCATCATTTTTTGGTGCGGGATTTAAAAATATTTTTTTGTTGGGTTCTTGAATGATGCTATAAGGTGATTTTTAATTGTTGCTTTTACTGTAATAATGGGGGAGGGGGTAATGGGTTAGATATAAGATTTAATATTAAATATATATTACATCTTCCAATTAAATACAGGGATGGGAAAATTTATTTATGAAGTTAATAAAATCATACTCGTCAATGTAACGGGGATGCTGATGGAAATCTGTGCTGGAGTGTTCATACTTAATGTAACGGAGATGCAGATTGGCTACCTGTCTTACTGATAATGTAATGAAGATGCTAATTGGCTGGCTACCTGTGCTGGAGTATTCCTACTTAATGTAACAGGGATGCTGATTGGCTACCTGTGCTGGAGTGATCTGTGGGTGGGCCCGTGCCAGCAGATGCTGTAGAATTGGAGTTCATGCTCCAGTCGAAGTTGTCCGTCTTGCTCTGTGTCCAATGACAGAGGTTATTGGAGTCAAAGCCGCACATCACGGTCCCGAGACCTGCGAGAACATGCCACAGTTAAAACCAGCTTGAAGAGAACATGCCACAGTTAAAACCAGCTTGAAGAGAACATGCCACAGTTAAAACCAGCTTGAAGAGAATGTAATAGAATGGTGCTGACCCTTGGATTCAAACCCAAGATACTGGACTGCGAGTCCAATGCCCCACAGACTGAGCCAAAGGGGTAACCATCAGAATAAATAGCTTTATAGAAACCCAATATGTTCAGTACAAGTAGGTTGAGATAATATTTGATTTTTAATTTGATTTAAAAATTTTGATCTAGGGCTGCAGCACTCACTCTGTCCAGTGGTCTGTGATATGGATGGAACGGTCTGACATGAGGCAGTGGAAAAGCTTATGTCATCCAGACCAATGTCGCCATGGAAACCTTTCCCGATTACGCCTTCGATGATCATCTGTAAAATAGCCAATACCATGAATAAAAATGAACTTCTTTGAAGTATTTCGTATGAAAACAGAATCTCGTGTTAAAAATTACAAGACCAATGGGACCTGCAGAAAGTGGCGCTTGTTGCCCAAATTACTTGTATTCACAAATCAAATGTATATACTTTCACTTAAAATATGCTTAATTGTGAAATATGTCAATAAATCCTGACATGCCCTACCTGATACGCGTGGCCAGAGTAGACATGCGAGATGTTGACCTGACCATTCATCCATTGGTCACCAGAGCTGCCGGTCAGCTCCCACAGTGTGGCTTCAGTGCTGGTGGAGACAAAGGTATTGTTGACGAGGACCTTGACTCGTAGAGTTCCGACGTCGCTTCCATACATGTGATACCAGAATTGCATGCAGTGGTCGGCCGGACTCGGGTGAAATATCTGTCGAGTGAAATCACGTCTTCAACAATGAGGAGATAACATGGGAATATATTAAAATATTTTACCACAAATTTTAATATTCTATGCAGTGGTCCAAAAATTTTTAATAGATTTTCATTTGTCCCAATTGAATTCATTGAAACAGAAACATAAATTGTGAAAGATTCGCTACCCCCCAAAAAAAAAATATTTTAAAATATTTTTATATTCTGTGCAGTGTAGATTTTATTTTTGTCCCAACTGAATTCCTCAGAATAGAAAAAGAATGATTTTAATTTGTGAAAGATGGACTATTTTAAAAGATTTAATTATTCTGTGCAATGTTTAAAATATATAAATATATTTTTATTCTTGTCCCAACTGAATTCCTCGGAACAGAAAAAGAAATCGCGAAAGGTCATCTCACCTGACTCATGAAGCGAGCCTTATCACCGAGTTTCTGTGGCGCACTACTTTCTATGTACATGTAGTGCCCAGCGCCTGTGCCCGCCGTGTGGTCATTGCTTGGACCGGTGAACTGACTGGTCGTTCGGCCCTGGGACCGTACCCAATCGAACTGGTCACCGTGTCTCGTGTTGGTCCACGAGCAGGTGTCTTTTTCAAAGTCACAGTATCCTGGCAAATGAGACGAATACTGTAAAAGACCTATATTACGAGCTATACGAGTAAAGACAATTTGCGTAAAATTATAGTCCGCTTGAAATATGAAGCCCTAAGTTTACTTATTGAAGCGGACATATTAACGTACAATGTAATTAATACCAATGAATGAAAAACACAACACAGAAGATATGATTGAATACTATAATTAAACGATGATATTAAAAATTAATTAAACGTAAAAATATATACTAGTATTAGTCTACTCTTACCACGCAAGTGAAAACTTTCAAGCGGCAATCACCACTCGAGTAAAAAGCACGTTATAGTAGTACTTTTGTTCATTATGTGAGTGAATATGTTTTTCCCCATTTGTTTTAGTGGCAATTGCGTGTAATTTAATTCCTGCGAATATGTCAATTATAGCATTTGCGTGAAATTTGCGTCCGCGAAATATAAGTCTTTTACAGTATATAAAAAATTCTGTTCGTGCAGCTAATATCAAATGTAAGAAAATGTCTATTTGTGTACCATGTACCATTGTCAGTGGTTAAATGGACATAAAAGTGATTGATTGATCGCCACCTTATTGAGATCACTCTCTATCGTACACAGACATGAAATGAGCACACTGTTCACCAGTGTCAAGGCGCCAGTGGCGGGCGTGGTCAGTGGGTCTATCGTGGGCATGGAGGGCACTGCATCACTACGGCGGGTTGGCAGTATGCGCAGAACATTCATGTCCGGAACCGCCGGCCTCAAGAAGAAGTCCATCTGTCTCCAGATGAAGTTCCAAGTGGTTTGTTCAAATTATAAATACTTGTATTATAAGGCACATTTCGTGGTCCTGGCAGACTTGATGTTTGCTTATACAAAAACAATAACAAATATCAAACTACCGTATACTGTAGAGCATAAAAGGATGCAACGTGTGAAAGTAAATAGTTTATATTTATATTATTTTGATTGGTATTATATTTATATGAAGGGAGCTGCTGAAATGGTTTACCCTCTTATTCTCCAAAGATCTAGACTTGCTTAATTGATCTCGGATGTTATTTTGAATAAATAGAGTATAGGCCTCTACGTTAATTTGAGGAACCTGTCCCTGTGTCCTGTCAGACATGAAACTACCTGTCTGTAGGTAAACAGCTTGTTAATCTGGGATATTTCACTTGTCCGCCTGTGGATAATACCTGTCCTGGGCAGGCAGAAAATCCTTACTATCGAGCCCTGGAGTATTTGGGCGAGAACAAGGCGTGACACAGACTATTTCTCCTGCTGCATCATAATACTAGTATGCTTCAAATTATAATAATAGAAACGTCCCAAAACGTTTTAAGGAACCAGTAGTAATATCTGAATAATCTGACCCAGAGTTTACGAAAGCTTTTGACTAAAATTTCATGCACAAGTTTTTATGTTTTATCCTCAAATTTTATATGGGAATTTATAACCAAAGCTTTGAGCATGGAATCGTACTCAAAAACGTTTTGTACTCTCGGGGTCTGAATTCCGTTTGGAGGATGATACATAGGAGTTTATTTTTATGCTGTGCATTGATTGACCCTCTAACCTCTGACCTTCCTACAGGATTCCATCATCGACATCATGAGGAAGACCAAATGTCACTTCCTGCACTGCATGATTCCCCAGCACACGGCGGGTCTTTGTGAGCTCAAGTCCTCCCTGCCTGGGTCCGCCAAGAACTCCTCCCCTGACGAGATCCTCCTCAACGTCCCCCTCCTCAGGGCACAGCTCCGCGGCTTCGAGATCATCGACGCCGTCAGACTCTTCAGACAGGGTACGAGTCTGACTTTTCAGATGATGTAGGATGGAATAAATTGGCACAATCTATGTTGGTAGTTTAACCATCATTTGTTATCGTGACATCCTATAGTATAGTGATGTATTCCTATATTAACATTACCTAGTATTCACTGAACTGTGGGGGGCTTGTAGTAGCGCAGTGGTAGAACATTTGGACTTTGGAGGCAAAGGCCTGGGTTCAAATCCTGTTCCAGGAGCCCGGCACCAATCTTCGCCTAAGTTACATTTCTAACGCAATATTGATTACTGCAGCGTGGCAATGCAGTTATCATCCTTGGTCTTGTCAGTACCAGCCGGTGCTCGCATGTTTACTGCAACATTCAGTGCTACGGATGTTGCAGGTTTCCTCCTGCCCTAAAACTGACAAGTGAAAGAATCCTGAAAGCGGCTCTAACCCCAATTTAAAAAAGAAAACAAATGCACACACAAAAAAGAACTGTGGGAGACCATCTTAAGCTTTTAGACATATTTGTTTCTTTAGGAATATCGCCTCAAACAAGTTGTCTCCCTTTGTTGGATTTTTACGAAAACGATTCTGATCTATACAGATGGTAAGGCAGTCATTCTGATGTGGTATATTTTCTACAGGATTCCCGGACTACATGCAGTTTTCCGAGTTCCGACAGAAGTTTGAGGTGCTCATCAATCCCAATGCCCGGCCATCGAAGGAGATGGATGCAAAACAGGTGCGTAGTTCTGGATGGACATACATATAGGATCTTTGGTCTCGAGAGTCAAAACAACTAAACAATCAAATTAGGCTTTGGAGCTATGATTGTACATTATTGCTCACAGTCTAACAAAAGACGCAACTTTTTAAAATTAAGTCGCCAAATACGAGTGATCTCAGATTATTTGGCTTAAATATGAGTGATCTCCCTTAAATCAAGAGATTAGCAGGAGGTGGCAGCTTCTTCTGTGATGGCCGACTGTTATCATGTGTTTTACATTGCAGGCCGTGTTGCAAGTTGTGGACAACCTGGACATCGACAAACTCAGCTACAGGACCGGGCTCAGTCAGGTAGGTTGACACAACCTCTTCTTTTAGGTCACAGCGACCTGGGTGTGTCATTGTGACCTGTGTGTTAATGTGACCCTGGTGTGTCGTGGTGACCCTGGTGTCACTGTGACCTGGGTGTGTCACAGTGACCTGGGTGTGTCACAGTGACCTGGGTGTGTCACTTTAACCTGGGTGTGTCACAGTGACCTGGGTGTGTCACAGTGACCTGGGTGTGTCACAGTGACCAGTTGGTCCTGATGACCCAATGTATGTCTTTAGACATTCGGGCCTTCTGAGAGAAGCTTACTACCAAAACTGCAAATCTATTGTATTTTCAACAATATATGTTGTAGTATTTGCATAAAAATAATAGTATACTAAAATTTGAGATGACCATGATCTTCAGGAGAACGGTAACACAAAGGGGCTATGTGAGAAACTAGGTTAACTCAGGATCAAGATTGTATCTGTGTTTGAATACAAAAACAGGTACTTTTGTACTCGGTGAAGCACTTGTAAAATCTAAGAGATTATATATATAAATATTTCTCTTATTTTGGATAATATAATGCTTTCCTTTCTATATTTTTTACATGAATATTCACATATTGCTCTTATTCTCTCGACCAACATTATTACCTTTAAATTTAAGTTTTATTAGATAAAAAATCAGATAATATAAATGACCACATAATGTATGTTAAGCAGAGACGCCATTGACTTCTGGTTCTGTGACTTACTTACTCAAGGCTGCAAATCAGCATCAAGTTTGACTTTTCAAGTTTGACAATGTATGCCTAATGACCTACACTATATGCCCAGTGGCATACATTACGTTTTTCTCGGATGTGGCTAGTCAAGAGTTCCGAGACAAACTTAGTCTTCAATTATTCTCTTCCTGTTCCATATTTTCCACCACTAATTCAGGTTAATATTACTACAGCCGTGTGCTGACTGTACTAAATCTTACACATTATAACTGTTCTTATCTTGTTTACTGTATTTTAATTTGACAGAATGGACGGTCAAACAAAATGTCACTCGTAGGTATCTATGTTTGCTATGTTTTTATTCAATTTAATATATTCCTTGGGAGAATATTTGCTTTGCCCATTTCTTTTGGTGGTTTTATTGTTTCCCCCCCTAATTGGGCACACCATTTGTCATTGATTTTAGTTATTTGTTTGTTTATACTAATAGTTTGATTTATAATGTTTTGAGTCCTTCAATTTGATATTAGACCTATGTGGTGGGTATGTATAATATGAACTCTTCAGAGTTGAAGGACATTCTAGCAGCAGTAGCATTTTAGTACAGTATTCCAGGGAAATGGTGTTTGAGATTAGGGTTAATGTGTATGCGTGTGCGTGAAAGTGTGTGTGCCTCAGTGTATGTGTGTGTGGTGTGTGTATGTGAATGTGTGTATGTGTGTGTGTGTGTGGTGTGTGTATGTGAATGTGTGTGTGTGTGTGTGTGTGTGTGAGAGAGCTTGTCTGTGTGTGTGTATGTGAGCATGTCTGTGTGTGTGTGTGTGAGAGCATGTCTGTGTGTGTGTGTGTGTCTATGTGTATCTGTATGTGAGCATGTCTGTGTGTATGTGTGTGTGTATGTGTGTGTGTGTGTGTGAGCATGTCTGTGTGTGTGTGTGTGCATGCATGTGTATGTGTCTGCATCTGTGTGTGGTGTGCAACTGTGTGTGTGTGTATCTGTGTGTATCTGTATGTGAGCATGTCTGTGTGTGTGTGTGTGTGTGTGTGTGTGTGTGTGTGTGTGTGGTGTGTGTGTGTGTGAGCATGTCTGTGTGTATCTGTGTGTGTGTGTGTGTGTGAGCATATCTGTGCGTGTGCATGTGTGTACATCTATGTGTGGTGTCTGCATCTGTGTGTGGTGTGTAACTGTGTGTGTGTATCTATGTGTATCTGTATGTGAGCATGTCGTGTGTATGTGTGTGTGTGTGTGCGTGCATGTGTGTGCATCTGTGAGTATGTGTGTGTATGTGTGTGTGTTTGTGTGTGTGTGTGTGCGTGTGCAGTCATATGTGTATGTGCATGTGTTCACAGTGGTATGGGTCAGTTATTTGGGTAAATGGGCTAACAACATTGATTACAATACTTATTTGTTAAGATGTCTATTTCATTGTACTAAGAAATAATTATATAATAGAAGAAATAACAGCACATGGGACCATGTATTACTAGCTCTCAACAGGTGGTGGAAGTCCAGCCTCGTACAAACAGGGCATGTGCATACAAAACATGCTGGCCGTGATATGAGTGAAAGAATCTTGAAAGCAGTACCAAACCCCAGATCAACCAAGCAACCAACTAATGCAAAGTATTGTATGATATCTCACAATAAAGTATTGTATGATATCTCACAATAAAATTAGTAGGATTCTGACTATGGCCTCTACTTAAAAATCTTACGTGTATTATCCTATTCAATATATTGTCCAGTATCTGTGTGTTTAGTCACTAACATCAACCGTCTTGACTGCTGCGCACACTGCGTTTTTACATTATCATCTCCGAGTCTGGTTAGAATATCTTCATTCACATATTGCCACCTGTCAGTCTCCCAGGTAGTGATAGTACCCATCAGCCAATGGGAATACAGCAACAGCTTAATTAGACACATGGGAGGTGTCAATCAATTTCCTATAAGGTGACAACTTTGTCTACAGTGTTATTTCTAATTGCTTTAAACGAATTTGTTTAACATTTAGTGGTATCCAGAGAAATTGGTAGCCTGTTCTCGAGTAATCTAGACTTGCTTAACTGCTCTAGAGGTTATTTTGAATAGGAGTATTTTGGTGAGAACAGGGTGTGACACAGAGTAAGAAATTTGAAAAATATGTACATCAATGATCAATAGATAGTAGCATTCACAGTAGAGGCAGTAACCCTAACCCTATCAGTAGCTAACTCAATGCATGATCAAGGTTCTAGGTGATATGGTTGCTTCCTGCTAGCTACTGCCAGTGTAGGATGTCACACATCAAGTTCTCCCTGTGTTTCATCAGGCTACCACTGTACTGTGTCACAATGTGTAGGTGTGTATAGCACTACGTGTAGGTGTGTATATCACTACGTGTGGGTGTGTATATCACTATGTGTAGGTGTGTATAGCACTACGTGTAGGTGTGTATATCACTACGTGTAGGTGTGTATATCACTATGTGTAGGTGTATATAGCACTATCTACGTGTAGGTGTGTATATCACTATGTGTAGGTGTGTATAGCACTATGTGTAGGTGTGTATAGCACTATCTACGTGTAGGTGTGTATATCACTATGTGTAGGTGTATATAGCACTATGTGTAGGTGTGTATAGGCCTAGCATCAACCACACACATCCACCATTCCTAATACTTATTCATGTGAACTGATATAGATATCAAAACGAGGCCTTCCCCCATATTCCTCATGGTCACCGGCAGATTTAACACTGATTTCAATGGGAAATTTGCGATTGGTTTTGCGAAGTCTTGAATAGCTGACAATGTTATCGCTGTGTTATATTGCATTCTATAGCATATACCCTGCGTAGGAAAGTATATTTTGAATGTGAACATTTATTATTTATTTATTTATTCAATCTCTAAAATTGCCAAGGTCGGCGATCATGGTTTTCGTGCTAGATCTAGAAATTATGTAACGCTATTACATATACGCTATACGAAATATGTTATTGTAAACTTGAAATTTTAGTCTAATCTAAATATTGTTACTAATATGAAGCATATGAAGTTTGTATGTCTCACTAAATCAAGATTAATACAGTAAACACATAATTTAGATGTATTAGCGTGTCTGATTATATTGCTGATACTAGCGGTGACACAACTACTTTTGATGAATATCACATGGCAAAGTGGTGACACCATTTCTTGTGCTTGCGGGGAAAGCCTCGTTTTGGTATGATCTATTTATAGAGGGGGGTCATATGGATAAGTATTAAGAAAGGTCAATATAACATACACACAAAGATGAATAAATAACAACATAATTATCTTTGATTGCTCTGGTATATTATTCTCACACACACAAACATACACACACATACACACAAATATACACCCACATACATACACACACATACACACATACACAAACACACACATAAACACACAAAAAGGTACACACACACACAAACATACACACAAACAAACACACACATACACACATACACACACACACACACACACAGACACAGACACACACACATACACACACACACACACACACATACACACACACACAGACACACATTCCTACCTACCTCTCTCTCTCAGCTCCTGACCCATGTTTGTGTTATATTAGCCACACTTCCTCTGTCAGAGTCTGGTTGTCAGTCGGAAACTTCCAGGATTTATATTGTAAATTCAACAGTAATTAACACAATTCTGGTGAGATGCCCTGGTTTTTAACATCAATATTATTCATTCATGTGCTGACATATATACTGTATGTATACTATGCCAGTTTAGATTCTTATTCAGAATGCTGGACTGATTCAGTCATAAATGAGATAATGTGGATTGAGACTGAATGAACAAATAAATAAATACTCAAATGGATAAAAAAAAATATTAAAAAAGGGGTAAGATTGTACTCCAGTACTGATGCATGTAGTTTTAGCAAATATAAAACATATAAATTAATAATACATAATTAAAAAAAATCTATCTTTACCATGTCACTGAAGAAAGATTATGAACGTATTATTTTAATTTCTGTAAGTGTTTTATGAAAGACATCGGTTGATATACTCTCCTGTGATAATTTACAGCCAGCTAATTGCTTTTCCTGATGCAGATTTAGTACATTTTTGTGATACTATTCCAGATGGCAGCTGCTTTGAGAAGGGATTAATTTCAATATTGACTTGTATGTAATGAACATACCTCATCACTCCCTACTTGTTTATCCCCATCATTAAGATATTAGTCTAATAGTTCACCAAGCCTATATCCCACTGACCCCTGCCAGTCAGGTCAAGTGTGCAGGTCAGTATCATTAAGGTCAATAGGGGGTGTCAGGTCATTGCTGCGATCTCAATGATGCATGCACCACCCTGCCAGTGTTAATAGACTACCATCCAGAATATTATTGCTCTTTATGAAGATTTCAGCCTGTAATAAAAATGGATTGTTCCATAGCGCAAGTAACAAGGCATGCAAAGATAGAAAGATGTAGATTGCACTTTATTCAAGATACGGTACTCTCCACAAACTAAGTAATTCCACTAATAGATTATCTGCTCCAATTTATTAAAACAAACAATGTAAAAACAATTTCCCCTCAACAATATTACAGAACCTCTAATGCAAACAGGATGATAAATTTAGAAAAGTCGGTGCTCCACTCTTTGGAAGCCATCTGGTGCTCAGTTGGCACCCCTGTTCATAAAATAGACTGTCCGTGATGAGCACCTACACTGATTGGCAGTGTCAGACATGTAGATGTATCTGAGAACATGCAGTGCTACAGTTTCCCCTGAACAACTTCCTCTCAGGTCTGTACATGTTTTCTTATCAGTTATTATCTGTACACCTCTCTGAAAATACTGTACAAGATTATTGTTCGCTCGTGACATTTTTTTAGGTTGCAAAACAACTATTATTTAATTTGACTCAAATTGAAGAGGCATTACTGTAATGTTATTATTTTAGTGAAATTGAAACCAAAATTATTATTTGCTGCTCATATGTTGAGATATGATGGATTTAACATTTATTGTGTTTAATTACAAATATTAGTTGAAATGCAGTTATCATCCTCGGTGCCAGCTGGTGCTCGCAGATTTACTGCAACATTCAGTGCTATGGATGTTGTGGGTCTCCTCCTGCCTTAAACTGACAAGCTGTAATATAAGTGAAAGAATCTTGAAAGCAGCTCTAAACCCCAATACAAAATCTTTTTATATAAAAATAATAATAATTTTTTTGTTTGTTTATTTGTCACTCTAGATGCTCTAATCATGTGCTAGACATAATAGTCTAATGGTGAAGTGTGCTAGACATAATAGTCTAATGGTGAAGTGTGCTAGACATAATAGTCTAATGGTTGGTGAAGTGTGCTAGACATAATAGTCTAATGGTGAAGTGTGCGAGACATAAGAGTCTAATGGTGAAGTGTGCTAGACATAATAGTCTAATGGTGAAGTGTGCTAGACCTAATAGTCTAATGGCAAAAGATTCCCACAGCAATATTGAACATCATTATCACATGATCTAAGAATACTGCAAACTATTTTACTTTCCTGTTTTTGTGTACAGATCTTTTAACATCCAAATGTGATGCACATTTTGTATGATGTGTATTTCATAATGCTCACTACATCATTGTTTATACCTTGGTGACAATTAATTTTTAATACAAGAACTAAAATGCTCTGCTTACTTAGTCCACGTTATTTTCTGTAATATTTTATTATAATTTTAAGTTTTGAAAATTGTTCCTTTCCAACTACAAGTAATAATGTGCATATTTATGTTACGCCAAATCCATGCTCGAAAGTCTGCTCACACTGCTATATTAATACCCCAGTCAAATGATCAATATGCACTTTTTACCTTCTCAACCACTTGGGAAGTATACTACCCAAGCTGCCAGTTGGGTGAACTAGAGCAAATATGGATCTAAGCACTTTCCTCGAGAGTGCTGCATGATGGCATGAGGCTAGGCGCGAACCCAGGACCTCCGGGATACGAGGCAGATTTGCCACCTCTACTCCACAGCACTCCACAAATGTGGAATGAGAAAGAAAACCAGCAATGCAGTCACTTGATCGTGACCTGATGGCACAGTAGGCATGTAGCATGTAGTACAACGTGTAGGTGATGTGTATAGATAGAGACAGGAAATATGAAGAGATTCTATAATCAGAACACGAGTACAGTGTTTCTTCTGACAGAATCCTATACCACATCTGTACTCAGAGTGTAGTCAGAGTGGTTGTCCCACACACATTCTACTTAATGAGAAAAATATGACCAGTGATGTATTTTGGTGCCAATAATAGATATATGATTATGGTAGTTTTTGTAAAAAAAACGAAGGAAGAAAAAGAAGACTGATCATTTGCAACTAAATATAACTAGAAGTTTCTCCTATAGACTATCCATAGTCTCAGAGGGTGAAATAGACTATCCATAGTCTCAGAGGGTTAAAGAAAATCAATAATATATAACATATATTGATTGGTATTATATTTATATGAAAGGAGCCCCTGAAATTCTTTACCATCTGAGACTGTTCTCCAGTAATCTAGACTTGCTTAACTACTCTAGGGGGAAATTTTGAATAGGAGGATTTTGGCGAGAACAGGGTGTGACACAGACTATCTGAATTGCTATACTTACGATTGAAAACCTAACATGCAATATTATCATACTATAATACTATTTTAACAGTAATATTAAATATCTGGTATTTATTTCTTGTGAGTAATGCATTAATTATTAAAGTTGATATTGTGCTCTGATTTGAACCTGGAACCTTTGGCTCCGAAGTCCAACGTTCTACCACTGCGCTACCACCCGCCCCGTTAATTATAGTGTATGCCATGCTAAAATGTTACAATTTTTATGCCACCATATGACACTTGATGAATCGGCAATCGTTAAAACACCTGTGATTTACGACAATGTGGACCCAATATACTAGAGGGACAGATTGAGATTGTATATAAATGTACATGTACTGATATATAAGTACAGTATATGTCTATACTATAAATACAGACCCAGCTACACAGGGATCAACTCCTGTTTGTAAACACATGATTAGTCATGTCATTGTCGGCAGGATTGTTGCCCCTGTTTGTGGATTTTCTGTAAAAAATGTCATGCTTTCTAGTTATTCACAATGACATATGATGTTATTATGGCTATGCTAAGCTAGCATTGATAATTGGGCCAGTGTCGTGCGGGGTCTATTGCACAGCTTGGGAACACTGTTTTTACTTGTAACTGCGATGTACATCCAACATTAGACTATCCATAGTCTCAGAGGGTTAAAGAAACTCAATAATATGTAATTTATATTGATTGGTATTATATTTATTTGAAAGGAGCCCCTGAAATTCTTTACCATCTGCCTGTTCTCCAGTAATCTAGACTTGCTTAACTGCTCTAGGGGGAAATTTTGATTGGAGTATTTTGGTGAGAACAGGGTGTGACACGGACTACTCCAACATCTCACCCAGAACACTCTGGTATCTCTTGACAAATTTTAATTGTGCATTTGATATTTGTGCACACTTCACACCTACTGTAGTTAACATTGATGCTAATCTGGAAATTTGAGACCGCTGAATTCTGCTGGTTTCTGATATCTCATCTTGAAGTATTTTCTGTTTATCAAGGCTATCTTTAACATCAGTTGCCATTGGGGACAGTTAGCTTGATAATGGAACTATTTTAACCCTCTTGCTGCTGGACTAAGAGTTAAAGACGTGGCTTTTGTCATTTTAGGTAACTGTGGTACAATCATCACCACTTCCTGCTTGTCTGTCATCTGTGTAAAGTGTTGCCAAGGATGCCTCTGAAGGTGCCAGGGTGTAGATGAATCTGCGCGTTTCTTAATTTATTTATTTTTTCAAAATTGTAGTTTGGAGCTGTTTTCAAGATTCTTTCACTTATATCACAGCTTATCATTTTAGAGCAGGAGGAAACCTGCAACTTCCATAGGGCTGAATGTTGCAGTAAATCTGCGATCACTGGCTAGTACTGACAGACCAAGGATATGTTTCTTACTGGTGATGTCTCCAAAGAATGGATTGCAGTACTATGTGAAAAGTCATGGTTAAAATTCCAACTGTATACAGATATATAGGTACAATTGCAGTACTATTAGTGAAAAGTTATGGTTAAAATTCCAACTGTATACAGATGTGTAGGTACATGGGAGGAAACTGGTCTTGACAACAAACATTTCACAGAATTCCCAGTTATTGCTGGTCATAATGTAATCTGGAAAGAGCATGAATGTAGTTAACAGGATCTTAGCTGGTCACAGTCCAGTGATGACATGAATAACTGGTGTATTACAGGTTACTAGCTGAAGTCTTAGACTACCCAATATCGTTCATTACCTGGAGGAATCAGTTGGTGAAATATGCCAGGGTTGTCTTTATGTAATTCTGGATATTATCCATGTTAATTTTAGCTGTTCATTGTTCTGCTTGGTTTAGAATTATTTCTGTGGGTTTTTTTCTCCAAATTATTATTATTTTTGCTTCTGAATGTTATTAAAAAAAATACCTAAAACTAAAACACCCACCTACCCCCCACAACACCCACCTACCCTCCACTTCACCCACCTACCCTCCACTTCACATTACAGTTGAGATTTATGAAAACAGGTAATGCTTTTCCTTGTCGATCAATGCAGTCCAAGTTAAATTAAAATACATTGCATTTCTATTACTCAGAATGTATTTATCAGTGACCTTATTACTAGTCACTTCACCTGTGTCAATCTGTCACTGTCTATTCATTTTTTTTAACCACCATATAATTAACAAATATATATATTTTGTGTCTGTGTTGTGGCTTAGAGCTAATTCCAAGCTTGCTTTTATCCTCAGATTGCAGAATATATTAATATGTGTGTAATAATGGGGAACTGTGGACTGTACACGCAATACATCAGTACTATTTTTGTTGGTTTTTGACATTTGTCCTTCAGATAAATTCAGTTTCAGCTATGTATACGTGTAGCTATTCCTGAAAATGCATCCACTTCTGGCTAGTTATTTTTGGATGCCTTAGATAAAGTTTACAAATGCCCCTATGCTAATAGTCGATCACCTTCTCTAAGTTCTGTGCTGAGATTTGGTAGAAATGTGATCTTAAATAGAAAGATCCTTGCAGACAGCAGGCTTTATCATTGTTCCTTGATAGCACAGTAGGAGACTGTTTGACTTCAGTCAGAAGCCAGAAGTTCGATCCTGTCATGGTAACCCAACATCAATGTCTGCAAGTTACTTTTCCAATTCGGACATGATAGAATGTGCTGATTTACCATCTACCAGAATGAGCCGAGTTCACCAGTAATTTTCTTCTTGTTCGTTTTCAATTGAAAGTGACTAGTATATTTTTAATGTTTGTTCTTAATTAGTTATTGCTATTTCATGACATTCTGGTTTAATTGTATATTGGTAATGTTTGTTGTGTTCCAGGCTAAGTCGGAAGATGAGGTCAACACAGAAAAGGCGTGGATGGATACGGAGAAAGTATGGCTGGTACACAAGGGAGGCTTTGCCGCGTCACACCTCCTCAAATCTGACCCGGGGTCACTTCCGGAAGGAAAGGTCAAGGTCAAGGTGGAGAGTTCCGGGGATGTCCTGGAGGTTGATGAAGATGATGTGGAGAAGGTAAGAACTCTTCTTCATCTCTGTTTTTCGAGTTTTCATCCAACATACAAATATTTCATAATTTTGTCAGTAGTCTAATTGTTCAAATGAAGCAAGAATTGATATGAACTGAATACTGAATATATAAATTACAGTCGTCGCGTATGAGTAAAATATTCCCGCTGTGATGTAAAGCACTAATTCAATAAAAACAAATGTATATATATATATTACAAAAGCAGGCGTGGCATTTTTCCACGGATCCACGGAAATATGCTGATTTATTTGCCCAGCGGTAAGTTTATTTGCAGTGGACGTGGCTTGGCCTCCAAGACCCCGGACTTGTTTTCCACTGAAATCACTATTGTCTTGCCATGCCTACAAAAGACATCATGCCTGTACTTGTGTTGTTCCTCAGGCCAATCCGCCACAGTTCGACCGCGCTGAGGATCTGGCTTCACTGCGCTACCTGAATGAGTCGAGCGCTCTCCACACACTGAGACAGAGATTCGCCGGCAACCTGATCCACACATACACAGGCCCTTCCCTCGTCATCATCAACTCCATGCAGCAACTGCCTCTGTACTCGGATAAGGTGAAGCTCCCTCAAAATATCGAGTGAAACTCTCGTAAAATATCTCGCCGTCCTCCTGACAAGGTGAAGCCCCTGTATAATATCTTCCTGTATCAAGACAGTGAAGCTCTCGTAAAATACCTCCCTGCCCTCCTGACAATGTGAAGCTCCATTACAATATCTACCAGTACGGTGGAGCTTCCATGATATACCTCCATATACTAAAATGTGGTGAAGCTCTTGTAAAATACCCCACTGTTATCAGACAAGTTTCCATTTTCGATTTTGTATTGATGAAAACACAAATTATTTTTGCTATATATTATTAGTTATTCATTATTGCAATAATCATGATAATGACGGATAGTTGACCTACATAGTGGTCTCACATAGTTTAACCTGAAAATATATGCATTTAATTGGACTACACTAGTACGTTATACCTCCAACTACTTCTTCCTCATGTTCCGCTTGTTATCAATATTTTAATATTTATTGAATTAGATGACTATAAATGGTAGCAGATCACTAAATAAAAAATAAAAAAGGCAAATCGTGCGATATACAACTCGCCTGCAAATGTATTTGAATATTCGAATGCTGTTTTACAAAGTGATCCAGTCATCTTGTCACCCTATCGATGCCATCGTCGCACATCTTGAATGTACGGTCAAATATTCATATTCAAATATTCATAATTTAGTATTCATTTGCAAATGTTCAAATATTCGTTTCAGCTCTCTAAAGTTATGTACTATTCCAATAATGAAAATAATCTAGCGACATGTCCAATATATTACTCAACGTCGCAGATGTTGTGTATACGCAGGTGGTACAGATGTTGTGTATACGCAGGTGGTACAGATGTTCAAGGGCTGCAAGCAGGAGGACATGCCGCCCCACGTGTTCTCCATGGCTCAGATCGCATACCGCGAGATGTTGAGTTCTCGCCGGGACCAGTCCATCATTGCCATGGGTCGTAGCGGTGCAGGGAAGACATCCAATGTCAGATATATTCTACATTACCTGACTCTCTCCGCAGGCAGCTACAACAATATACTCAATGGTAGGTCGGCAAACTGGACATAGTGCAGCTCATAGGTGATAGTGTTGTGATCGAGGCGCGAGACTACGAAACCTTTTTGAGTTAGATTTTTTTGCTCAGCTCAAAATTTTGCTCACAAATTCCCATATAAAATTTGAACTTGAGCATGAAATCGTACTCAAAATGTTTTGTAATGATGGGGCCAGGTAATGCATATTACAATTTGATGCATTTTAAAAAAAAAGTCACGAATGATAAGCAGGGCGGGTGGTAGTGCAGTGGTAGAACAGTTGGACTTCGGAGCCATGGTTCCAGGTTCAAATCCCGCCCCGGGGGCCCGGCATCAATGTTC
>JAUTBT010003274.1:0-27816 GCA_032361225.1 Lepetodrilus schrolli | reverse complement strand
CATGTCTAAACGGATATTTATATTGACGCGCACGAGGCTCTCATGCATGTTAGATTGGTTTTGAACCTGACGGCATCTGGAAACTTTCGTGGGTAGAATTAGTTCGAGGCTGACAAATTAACCTTGAATACCTCGAAAGTTTCCTGCCTCGAACATTTCCTGGTATACGGTATGTGAAAGCATTACAAAGCAAACACAGGATAAAGTCCGGTGTATGGCCGAAATAGGAACATACAGTGGCATTGGTCAGACATATCGAACAGATATGGAAATCCATGTATGGGTTTGTACAGACGTAATGTGTTCAGTATTGGATATAGTAGAACGGTGGGAATACAGTATATTGTGGGCACCGCATTAACCTGTGTGTGCAGTGTGTATTGTATTGTCTGTCCTGTAGACGTGGAACAACAGTAACATTAATATGTATTATCTTCTGGTTTTTATTGCGGTTTAGATCCTCTTTCAAGATTATTTTACTTTTATCACGGCTTGTCAGTTTAGGGCAGGTGGAAACCCGAAACATCCATAGCGCTGAATGTTGCAGTAAACCTGCGATCACAAGCAGGGTACTGGCAGACCGAGGAAATATCTTATCGTATGCCATTTCGATAGGTTATCGTATATAATGTCGTGTGGATTGATTATCAAAAGTAGCATTATCACATTGTAACATTCAAAATGTGGCGAAGTAAGTATGATACCTATAATGCACGTAAAAGGAATTTCATAAATGCCAATTCTTCGTTTTTATACACACTTATAAACATGCTTCCTGCGACGTTCGTGTAATTACAAATGTAGCGCGTTGCATCCACGACTTAGATTCGACAGTGGTCGTCGGCTAGTGATCTATTATTAATTTGTGATTGTCTCATACAGCGAGCCTAGGAGGGACTAAAACCAATTGCAGTATAGTCTGAGAAACTCATTAGCGATAAATGCCCTATTCCAGACTTCGAACGGATTAATATCCCCAAATTCGCATTTGATACTTACGAACGCGATACGCTCTATTAATAGTAATGTACATATTTTATGTTGTTTCAGATTTCGGATTTATCTTTCACTAATAATCGTGACAGAAACATAAGCATTTTGACAAATAAATATACCTATATAGTGTTTAATCATGTGAATCCTTGCAAGTTGCAATTAACTTCATCAACGAAGTTATGTGAGTTGCATTAATTGTTTAACATGGTTTGATATCATGTATTACTACTATACATGTAGGCACAGTGCCGGCCAATGCTGTGACTACATTGTGGACTGCGTGAATGTTTTATTGATATATTTTCATTATACCCGTTAAGACCTCCACCACAATTACAGTGTCATTCCTATCACACTACGCTCACCCCACATTATTCTATAGTATAAATCCAACACTACATTAGCACTGCCGTCACCGTTCACCACTGCATCACCATACAGGTGATGACGCATATTGGTACCACCGCACTGACCCTAGTTAAGGTCCTCTGTCCCTGCCACACCACCGTACTCACACACATGCATACCATCTCCACCCTTATGGCTAGTGCCAACGGTGAACCGCCACAGCTCATTGACCTCCCATCCCCATCCTATCACCAGATTACCAGTACGTCGCGCGTACACCAACCACCAGTTCCAAGCCACTCCAGAACAACCTCATTCCCATTGCCAAAACTCCAAGACACAGGTCTATTCTAATTCTAATCATGAACACTTTTTAACAGCCTAATTTCAGGCCGGTATCTGCATTCATTAGAGGTTTCTCAACACGCACAGACTTCACTTCAGATTACTCCCGTATGAATCAAATTCTGCGGATTAATATTTACCGAGTCCACACATTATTACAAATTGATACATCTTCCCTGTGAAGTAATCCTGACGTAATTTCATCGGTGTTTACAAACATACTGCTCTGTATTCTATTGATTTACAGTATTGGTGAGTGGAACTCATGGAGGTTGAGGAAATTAGACACCGCTTCTGGAGCTACAGGAACTACATGGGCACTTATGTCGGAAAATAACTCCCAACATTAATGTTTAAGCAACAGCAAATGTCGCCGAATCTTTCCCGTATAGCTGAGGCTGACCGTGATTTCAATGCTCGTTCAGGGATGCATGCATGTTTCTTTGTCAATGACCCCATTTTTTTATATTTTATGTACATGGTTTTTTTAAAGGTGTTTGTCATTATGGTAATAGGTAACATGCCTTGGTACAAAAACGATATTCTTGGAAAACAATTACTATTTTGCGAAGCTGAATTAGATTTCATTTCCTCATTGTTTAAATATTAATGTTCTCGCTTAATTAAATACGATCATATATATATATTGCAGTAATGTTACTAGGTACATACAGTACATGATGGAATTTCAACCAAGGTAGGTACTGGTTAGTAGAGGGCCATTAGTATGTACAGAACTAAGTATAGCCCAACTCGTAGATATTGTGATCAGTAGATTTCTCAAATATCATATTTTATGTCATCGAGTGAAGTGTGTGTATGTGGGGGGGGGGGGAGGAGGGAGGGGGGCTCTATTATCACGAGTGTGTGTGTGTGTGTGTGTGTGTGGGGCTATATTATTACGAGTGGCGAATAGTTTACTGTTGGCGAGAACTCCGAATGTCTAACAGCGTATACAGCTAGTGTATGAACATAAGATGTTCAAAACCTACTTTGTGTATACTTAAAACTGCTGCAATTGTTATGATTAGACTACTAGTAGGTCATTATTCTCAAAATATAAAAGTACCATTACTATTAGTCGTGAGGTACTGCAGTGTCCACTGACCACTGACACTGTCTATTCTGCAACTTGAATGTTGATGTGTCTTATTTCTGAGTCCAGTAAATATAACTACGATCGGATTTGAAGGTGTTCATTTGAAGGTGTTCCAAATACTGCTAAAATTGGATTTGACGGTTCTTTCTCACCTTTGACCAGCAATATTACAGTAGCGCTATCCTACTGCCAAGTATATCATAAATGGGTTATAGGTGCATATCACGCAGTAAAATCAAAGTCAGAGGTACATCAGACTAGCAAGCGATTGATTGGCTTATCATTAATATCCATTTCAGCTGTCATGTTTAAAACTTTAACCAAAGTGTCATATGTACGAATGCATACAGTTTTGTTCTTTACCATTGGTCAGCGATAGTCTATATATGGGCACGTGGTGGAAACAGTAGCATGGTCAGTATATAGTCCACTAATTGGTGTGATCGCTCCTCTGAGTTGGTAAATTTAATAATAATACTGTGATGTCAATTAACCTTTCTTCCTTGTCACGTAAGTTGATCTTTCTACTGTGATGGATAACCGGGCTGCCCTCGTGCCTACACCTATGCGTAATGTCTACATGTGTGTATGTCTATATCTAGGTGTACGTCTACATCTGTATATGTCTATATCTAGGTATGTGTGTATACGTGTGTGCATGTAGGTGTGTATCCACATAATTATGTGTATGTCTACATTTAGGCATGTGCCTATATACGTGTATATACTAGTACAGTATATATCCAGACGTGTCTACATATATGTATGTTTAAAATTAGGTGTCACACTCTGTTAATATTAAAGTATAACATATATTGGTGATGAGTACCATCACGTTTTTAAATGTCCATTTTTAGCCTACCAAAGAAATAAGTATATCCCCTCGTACTAACTGTCTAGACAATCCATCCTTAGCTTACGTTCTCTTTTTAGGAGCAAGAAAATCGGTGTTGTATAGCAAAATCTCAGTGTGGTCTGTACTATTGTCATGTACTCTATCATACTCTATGAAACGAAAAACTTCCTAGCAAATCACTGTCCGCAATTGCCATCTTCTTTCTTGAAATATATATTAGTTTGTACCTCATAATACAATGATTCTCGGCCTGAGATTGTTCTCTGTCACCCGTGTATATCTACGTCTAGGTGTATATCTACGTTTATGCATAATAGCATCTAGAAATGTGTCTACATCTGTACATATCTACATCTAGACGTGTGTCTACACATAAGTGTATATATCCACGTGTGCGCATGTCTATCATTGTAAATCTGCATGTACTTAACTGACCCATTAGTGTATCATGCACGGGAATGCCATCCATGCATCTGACCAAAGTCCGGTACATGCGTCTTTAATTACTCCCACACCCCAATCTGCACTGTATCGCTTCGTTCTATATCAGGATGCAGGTGTTCATAGCACCGGGTACATTGTTACTTCGTGACTTCTCATAACACTGACATAACACAGGTACAGACATCATACAGCGTACGTCATGCAATAGTTGGCGGATACCTCGCCTAGAAGTCACACTGCATATACATGACGATCTACTTGGAACTATTTGGATAAATTACAGTTACACCAGATGCCCAACATATATATCTGTCACAGTTAGTTGACATCCTGTACTATCTACGTATCTAGACGGAAATCTCTAGCCGGTTGTTGCTAGACGCGATTAATGCCAATCCTAAATGATTGTTACTAAACTATTTTATCACGTCCATTATGTGAGCATTAGCGATATGGGAATATGTGTTACGTAATTGCTTTTGTTTCTCTGGGCCAAAGTATGCTTAACTTTACGATATATCTTTCTCTCTCGAGTGTTGCTTATTTTGTATTTGTATTCATGGTGAGCTTCTAATACACAACATGAAAATAGTATAGAAATCAGCGGCATTGTACAGATTCGAGGGATTCTGTCAATAAACCGCTGTTACGAAACCTTCATGCGTATTCCTACGTGTATGAAGCATGATGGACATCGATTAGTTCACGGACAGCGGACGATAAATCATAAAAGACCATTCCGTACCTTCTTAAATGTTAATTCACTCCTACGGTTTACATAACGAGATTCCAGCTTCGTCTTCTAGACAAACACATCAATCTCAATTTAGATTTTGGATCCATAGGAAGCATGTGTAACACATCAAAGGATGGAATAGAAACATTTGCTGGGAAGCTGTATCGATCACTCAAATGGAACTTGCACTTGTAAGAGATTGTGTAATTCCAAACAGCGAGTGGAACCCGGAATGGGGTAAGGAATAACAAATTACATTTCACGAAAAGAGTAGAAGGAAGAACATAAGAAGAGTTAGAGTGATATTGGCCATGCACTCCTGAGATGAACTGTCATTAGTTGTTTTTCTTGCAATATAACATTTTCCCATCGAAGATATACAAGTACGAAATAGCTGCAATTTATCATCGTATACTAGTATATTAACCATACAACTTCAACAAAGACTAATAATAGAAAAACAAATTAAATTGTCACTTCTTTCGGCAGAATGGAAATATATTTAATTGCATATGCATCTTTCAGTTATTACCATTCCTGATCAGTTCGTCATTACTTTCATATTAATTTTGTACCTATAATAGTTTCGACAATATAGAAGTAAATTATAATGACGGAAACTTTTAAAACTTTCTTCATCAAGCTTAAAATAAAAGCTTAAAAGGAAATATAATAAAATATGGATGTAATGGGCAAATAGACAACTTACGGTTCTGCTGAAGACTTGGTAAATAGGTAGACGGATAACAGGGCAATAGCCCAATGAGCTCTCACATGACCCCACATTGTCAACGAGTGGCACGGATACCTCCAATACACTGACTGCCAACTGTATGGGGAAGTAATATAGTCCATGTGGGCACCGACTCACCACCTTAACTCTCAAATCAATACGCATTCACTTCCGAGAGCGCTACATCATCGCCTTAGCGCAAGGGATAAGAACGGGCGTTAACTGATATCCTTGAAGGCAGCTGAATACTAGTAGCTTATTCCGTCTTTACATCTATTTGAGGTATAAAGCTAGTACGTCGATATCATTGGAACTCGTTGAGTTAAAAACTATTATATTTGGCAGAAGTCTCAAATAATTTATTAACTTCACTCGGACCTTATTAAGTAGTCAAGTCTGCGAGGAGATCTAGTGTACGCATTCATTTATCCGGAAATTTCCCCCACGAAAACGGAGTTCCAGAGCAAAATACAGCGTATGGACGTTAACGTAGCTTTTTCGAAAACATCTTTCCTACTATCCTTTCATAGGTAGACAGCAGCCATATATCAAGATGACATTTATATGCAATGTCTATATTATAATGTACACTTATCTCCCGTGTTTTACCTGTACCAACAGAGGATCCAGGTATTACCCATGCATATTATCTAATACTCACTATAAACCGCATAATTCCCATACCTTAACTAAAGCATTACGTAATATTGTAACAAGCATTATGCCATCGCTGACTCGTATATTCTCTGATGCCAATAGACAAATGTAGTATTCTTAGTTACACAAAACAATAGATAATAATTGCATGTTAATAAAAATGTAAAGATTATTGTTTGAAGTGTTGAGATTTGCATAAATATTATAAAAATGAATACATGGTATTTTGGGATTTTTATGAAGAAACAAATTGCCATTGTGATCTATGGTGAAGTATGTTCTCGATACCAACAGACGCTTTTGGGAGTGTTGTTCCCATACTGTATATGTTATTCATCTAATAGCCGGCTGATGCCTCACATATGTCGATCTTAACGTTATTACCGCCTCGCTGGGCTAGACAGTTCATGAACACACCGTCCTATAAAACACATTGCTGTCGTTACTAGAAATCGTTGTAATATTTCAATGGTAATTCGACCAGGCGGTGATAAAATATATCTGCATTGGTAATGTCACATTTTGCCAACTTGTCTACGATATAGCTCCATTGATATGAGACGTATTAAT
This sequence comes from Lepetodrilus schrolli, assembly GCA_032361225.1. Lineage (NCBI taxonomy): Eukaryota > Metazoa > Mollusca > Gastropoda > Lepetellida > Lepetodrilidae > Lepetodrilus > Lepetodrilus schrolli. Next base: position 21,032 of record JAUTBT010003274.1, on the reverse strand, counting down.
ACTGGAAATAGAAAATTGAATCCAGAAACGACCTACGTGTTACAAGCAAGACAAGCAACATTGCATAACCCAAACGCTATACTGTATCTCATAAGTACCACGTACTCGTATCTAAATATGCCCGCGCACACATGAAATCATGTTATTCATTTTCTTAAAGGGAATACTATTATATATTAGATACGACTGGAAAGCTTAAATACAAACTAAAATCGATCGTTGTGTGATATCGATAAATGGAATATTAGTGGATTCTAAAGTAATCACGCTCATCAAAATGGTCTATTTGTGAGAGCGTGCTTGTCTTTAAGAACTAGAAGCTAATAAAGCACGCGGAGATTGGATCAATGCTGGATAGGAGCGGGCCACAAAAACGTGATGGCGGCAGAGGTTAACTTTAGAAATAACTTTCATAGAGGTCGTGATCATCTTGGAACACTTTGGCAGATAAACAGATTCGTCTGTGATTAGGTTAGACCGATAAATAACCGCCATGTTTACAGCGGTTCGTTATGCTTCCACGTCCAGAGATTTGTCTTTCTATTATTATAAAGCATTATCTAACAATTACAGCAATTAATTGTACCTTAAAAAGCTGTGAACAAAGACAAGTTCGTGTCTTGAGCAATGATTAGATAGTATGATGACACGTTAAACTCCCTTGAAAATATCGTTGTGGGTTAAATGTCACCAAACCAATCTAGTGTTTTAGATTGCGTGCTGCGTTGCAAGCCTAAACACGGACGATGAATCCTAAAATACCGAGAAAGGTATCATTTCTATAGATGCTATATCAAATGTATGCTACTCCGTCTGTTACAACTAAATACTTGCTATTTTTGCGCTGTTTTGGCAGTTGGAGTACGTTATTGGCTTTAACGTAAACCTTTGAGCAAGAGGGATATTATGATGTCGACGTATACAGTCCAAACTGATGAACAACAAGATAGAAATACAGTCAATGTTGACGGTCGCAAGAGAGCAATAGCAAAGGTGTGTGTTTACGGGGGTCACGTGGTTCATTCAATCGAACATGGACGGGGGGAGAGGGGTAAATATCAATGTAAGTCGTATACAGATCTAAGTATATAGGTAGGGACAGGGAAAACGCAGTCTGGATTGTCTTAACATGGACAAGTATCCGGATATAGCTTGTATAGCTTCCATGTCCAGAACACAACTGCCATGTTTGATCTCCTACATGAACGCCCTCTGGTGGTTTGAACTTCATCCTACTGCAGACAACCTTTGATGCCCTAATAGGTATTGATTTTGAAGACTCCAGAGGGAGAAGCTCGGATTTCAAATTTTATTCCACGCCAATTTATTTCAAAAGGGAAGGTCTGTGCTTATGATTTGGCCGAAACTATATATTGTTACTGAAAACACATGTACTATTAACCACACTTAAAATTGACAGACAAGGTCTCGGATGTATATCAAGTAGTGGCCGTCTGATTCATGTACTTAAGCCATATTCAAATCAATATGAGTTATATGGTACCGTGCATTATGACAGTTCTGACGAGAAACAAAGAACATTACATTATAAATTATATAAAGCATCAACATGGACAATCATAATCATAATCTGAAAGTATAAATTCAATTCTAGGAATGATTTCAGAAAAGTGGCATGACGTACGGATATTAAACCGGATACTAACCAGTCTAACTGTCCAGTACAATCGTAATGGTCACTCGAAGGCACAGTAAGCCATGCATGTCATATTGTCAATCCCCAGTGTCATGCTGTACCAAGGAATACAGGAACTGGCTGCTGTGTCGGATGGCTCGTGGGGATTGTGGACAATGTGAAGACGGAATTCAGTTCCTAGTGGGCGGAACGGCGATGTAACGACGGCGACCGTCCCGTTCCCAGGTCCGTAAATGGATGCCAGTGTGACGTGTTTGCGATGGCGTAGAAAGGCATCTATCGGGGTTTCTCTATCAGACCGGATGTGAGGTTTTTCACATCCGGTGCTATTCCACAAATACACTGGGTCACCTTATGCATGTCGCCCTTGAATTGTAAGAGAGCATATTGATCAAAGTTATCTTAATTCGTCTTCAAGAAGTCGGAAAAAACCTCTGAAACTACATCTGTGCATGAATCCCAAGTGAAAAGTCCCAATATAGATCTAATGAAGCGGTTAACCTCTTAAAGCATTACAGTACATGGTGTAATGTAATCTAATTTCTAAGTTTTCTTTCATTATCATGTTTGAGAAATGCGCAATACATAGATATTATCACTGAACGAAACACAATGTCAACGTTACAGAACAGAACAATACGGAAAGGAGTTCACGCACTTAAATGTAACATTCTATATATAGTGCTGCATAATATCCGGTACTTTCTCCTGTTACGTAACTTTTCATTCAGTTCCCATGACCTGTGATCCTCCCAGTGACCTCTGACCCTACATACTTTACATTGTGGCCTATGAATGGAGAGCTTAATGACTACAGTCTGTTCATAGGTGCCACTACATACCACTCTCTCGCCATTGTGAGAACATAAGAAATAGCTATAGGAATAATTGTATGTTTTACGTGAACTACTTATAGAATTTACGTCAATGTGAATTGTGCAGTTAACTCTATGCACGTTAATTAATTTGATTAAAAGAAACATGATGTAATTTTCATATTAGTAGTGACAATCCAAATGGTACGTTATTAAAAATGTGTTCATAATTCTTATCAAGTATTTGAGAGAGAGAGAGAGAGAGAAAAAAAAGAGAGGAGAGAGAGGTGAGGACGGAGGGAGGGAGGGGGAGGGTTGTTTTCCACAAACCAGATTAGTCCTATGTATTAACTAGCTCATCCTGACTGATGTATATTTGTTGGATAGTTGTTCTATATACACGTATTACACCATGGTTACAAAGTACATACATCTCCGGAAGAGTAAAGCGTCGAGAATTTGAAGCTGATGTTACACTTGTCAAGATAAATGCATGCATACATGTACATGACCGAGATTTAGCTTGTAGTTCAGTCTGAAAACAGAAATGTGTCTCCAAAGTTTGATTTCTCCAAAATGGACCACCAAATAATGTATAGTATAAACATGTGTACATCTTAGAAACCAGGACAGTGGAACATGACGTCTATACAACATTGGTCATGCTTCTGTCATAATAAGAATATTACTAAGATTAAAGATCGAATATTTAGGAATGTACGTGATGATGTTTTCTCTGTGTACCGTACTCGTAATTGTTGTCTAAAATAAAGCAGAAACCACCAAACATAGAACATGTATAATCTACTTGAATTTGTCACAATGCAACACACAGGACACCACTGTTTGAATTGTACCATAGTTCCATGACCATGTACTCAAATTAGGTGTAGATCATGGGCAAATAAAGAATGTATATTTCCTTGAATTTTAAAAAAACATTAAAAAAAATAAATAAATATTGATTTGGATCCATATTTAAATTAGAATAAAGCAATGTTTACAATCATTTATTTTGAACATAATATCGTAATCATGTATTCATAAACAATATTCATAAAAATACACAATGTACTCTTCTTTTTTTTTTTTTTACCTCCTTGGACAAATGAAAAGTCATTTCTAAAACATATTTTAGTATGAATGAATGAATGAATAAGTGCTTTACGTCGCAGCGGGAATATTTCACTCATACGCGACACATATTTTAGTATCTGAGAACCAAAAGTCTGAAATTGAAAGAAACAATCACAACTTTAATTATGGCTGCCTTCTGAATTGAGTTATCCAAGCCTTGAAATATTCTCAAACATTATATTTTACGACCACTTCTATTATCTGCTGTCATCTTCAGAAATGGCACGATAGAAAATCAGGATCAATATCCATGATTCTATACTGGATATGTCAATTAGTGATGGAGCGCGGTCACTACTAACGCAGCACTGCGGATCCTGTCCTGTCAAATTAGGTCGAGTATTGACGGAATCGTCAGCCCTGTTCCAGCCATTATTATTTAGCCCAACATCAATGATTTATCCTGGCTGTCATACACAGGCCCCGTTCTTGTCATAATCATGATGGAGTACATGCATGTTCTCTGTTACTGTTATACAATGGCTTCATACAGCCGCACTGCTATTGACATACACTAAGTACTATGTCATACATTGACTACCATATATGGTAATGGCATACACTGACTCCGGTACTTTTATACAGACTCTTGCGCTATCAGATTGGTTCTTCTACTGTCATACTTTGGTTATGATTCTGTGAAGTTCATTATCTGCTAATGTAAGTATCATTCTCAGCCACTGTAATACACCATCACTGTTACTGTCATGCGTCTGTAAAATAAGTTATCATTAACATTATCAGCTGCCATGCTTCTGCTGCCATGCTTCTGCTGCCATGCTGCTATGACAATTAAGTACTTATTCAGTAATCATGGTGTGAAATGAACAGGTTAGTGTTGACGGGTGTTCGACTATTCGTGTCACACACTACTCCCTACTATTCAGTGTTCATCACCAAGCCTGGAATCTGACCACCTTGCACGGTAGTCCCGTTCTGACTGAGGTCACTGTCAACGAAATTGAAGGTCATATCATCCAGGAGAACAGTGTGGTTTCCATTCGATCCCTGGAAGGAAGGAGTTCCCTTCACATTGACCACCAAAGTGTACAGCCTCTGCTTCTCTATGCTCAGTGGTGCGAGGAAGGGCACAGTGTAGTATTTGTCCTGTGGATTGACGTCAACCTCCACCTCCAGGTGACTGTCTCTGAGAACCTTGTGGTCTTCGTCCTCCACGCGAGCCCGGATGTAGTACTCTCCCCTCACGTACTGAGAGGGTCCGAACAATAAGAAGCCTACCAGTAGGAAATCTGTGTCGCAGGCGAAAGCAATAGCGTCGTCGAGAGCACCGTCACACGCCCACGACAAGAGTTCATCCCTGGTAGAGAAGCGGAGAAGGTTGTAGTCGTTATGCGTGGGTTTCTTCTTTTTGCCTTTCTTGCCTTTCTTGTCAGCTTTTTTGTCGACCTTCTTGGGTTTACCTTTGCTATCTATTTCCGGCGGTGGTTCTATTATCAAGGGAGGTAACTCAAATGCTGTCAATGGGGTTTCCAGAGCTCGTGCCGTGGGCTGAGTTGGCTCTATCTTGGGCTCTTCGTACATATCAGGACGAACAAACCTCCCTTTTCTTGGCTCCTTGCTGAAGGGATGGGCGCCTAGCTCCGGACACACGTAATACTGCAGGACCGTGTTCGTTTCCACGTCATTCAGTAGCCCATATGGGCTAACACTCTGCACAAACGTCTTATTGTCAATTTGAGGAAACCGGATCTTATATATCGCGGTGCCAAGAACCTCCCGCCGTCCTTCGGGAGATATCTCTTTTTCCTGACGTCCTAGCTCCACCTCCGACCAATAGAGTGCGGCAAAGTATGCTACGTCCTCTGGAGCAGCCAGGTCGTCCGACTCCAGAATCTTGCTGAGGCATTCGTGGCACAGCTCACCGACGGTCTGAGCTCTCAGTGTGCCGTCGGCAGTCTTCAGGATGTAGGCCAGAGCCTTATTTCTGAGTTCCTCCTCGCCGTAGACATGCGCCTGCTCCATGATGACGCAGGCAGAGTCCGGGGAGAGGTCCGCCTCCAGATAGTTGACACACCGAAGTCTCAGGTTCTTGATAGTGTACTTCTTGGATGCGTATAACAGCTGGGCTACGTTGTCCGGGTTCAGACGGATGTCGTCAGTGTACAGGAATCTGAAGGAAGATATTAAGATTGTAGGCGATACGGCCCCGAGAATACGCAACTTAACTGAGTAAGATTTCATGCTAGATTCAAAGTTTTGTTCATAAATCTCCATATAAATATTGAGCTTCACTTTGAAATCGTACTCAAAACATTTCATAATCTCGGGGCCTGGAATGGTAACGCTTCCTCGGGAATACCGTATCTAGTGATTATTATGGAGATGTTCGATCATGTATTACAGTGGTAAATGTTGTTTCTTAGGGTTGTGTTTTCAACATGTTTGGTATACGGCTATTTACACAGTTGGCTATATCTGAAAAAGTAAGATTGAGAAAATATAATAGTCTACTACCGATATTCTGTTGTCGTATCTTCATAAGAATGAAATACATTGAATCATTAGGAATCCAATCCACATGTACACATAGTACTATGATATTATTATTATTGATATAGCTTGACTGTGACATATGTTTCTATATGTTTCTGGTTAATTATTAGCTCTATTAGCAAGGGCTTGGAAAGAAAGACTAGTACTACTCACATCAGCATAGATCTAAACGTGTTGGCGTCTATATCCTCCACGACCACCTCGTCATGCTCTTCCATGATGGACTCGGACTCCGCGAACATGTTCTGGAAGACATAGCTCCGTGACGTCAGAACGAACCTGTGTGCTGGAATGAGGTCCTCGCCATCGCCCACCCTGAATGTGACGTCACAGTTGAGCTGGTTGACAAGCATGTAGAGGTTCGAGTCTGGGAGGTTCTTGCCAGCCTGCCAGTCGATCTCACGTCCCATGGCCATCTCCCACATAGACACGTCATCTCGCGAGGATTTGCGATTGCTCCGGTCTCCTTTCTTGCTGCGTCTTGTCGTCATTCTAAAGGAATACATGTACTTGTACTTGAAAATTCTACACCTCTTTCTTTTATTTGTATTGTGTGTGTGTGTGTGTGTGTGTGTGTGTGTGTGTGTGTGTGTGTGTGTGTGTGTTTGTGTGTGTGTGTGTCAGACGTAATTCTCTCTCTCTCTCTCTCTCTCTCTCTCTCTCTCTCAGATGTCATTTCCTTAGACGAACACATTCATTATGTAAGTAGATTACTTCATATACATGACATTTTACATTGTCGCACATATCTTAGTAATTTAAGCATAGATATTCAATTCTTACAATCGAACCCTTTTTCATGTACCCGAATGACGGAATGTTGAACCTAAAAATATGTATTCCTTATAGGACGAGAATATACACCAATAACTGTACACTACCTTGAGGAAATACCACCTCCCATCGCAACAGTTTGACACCATTCCCATACTAGAGCTACCTGACCATCGTATTATTAATAATGTACTTACCTCGAAAACTTGAAAATCAATCAAATAAAAATAATCATAATTCTCGATAACACAACTCCCAGAAAGTGTATCTGGTTTCCTACTGAAATCTCCTACAAATGCGCTTACCTCCCCTTCTGTGTGGCACGTATATCACTCCCGCATGATTATTTCAAACCTATGTTACTTTACAAAACAAGTGACACCGTCAGTGTCAACAGTGCTATTGATATATGCGCTTTCTAGCTGGGGGTGTTTCCATTGAAGAAATACAAAGAGATTCTCATATAGTCTGAGAGTGTTCAATGCGTACAGTTTGTGAGGTATTCAGGGTCACCAGAGCGTCTCCAAATGCTCCGGTAAAGGCATTCTTTAACGTGTTGCTGGTTATTAGTCATACAAAACAAAGATTTATACGCCGTTTGTTATTCTGATTGGTTTCTTGAGCAGGTTCATACATATATAGCCGAAGTAGAACGTGGCGACTGACGCCAGTTAAATATTCTTATAATACCGTTCTAAGACCAGGGGTGTGTGTGTGGGGGGGTGGGGTGGGGGTGGGGGGTTGTTAGCGCAGTGGAAGAACGTTGGACTTCGGAGCCAATGGTTCCAGGTTCCAATCCCGCCCCGGTGTCCCGGCATCAATGTTCGCGAAAGTTACTTTTCTGACGCGATATTGATAGGATGCTATGTCTGTAGAGTGGCAATGCAAATATCATCCTTGGTCTTGTCAGTACCAGCCGGTGCTCGCAAGTTTACTGCAACATTCAGCGCTACGGATGTTGCTGGTTTCCTCCTGCCCTAAACTAACAAGTCGTGATATAAGTGAAAGAATATTGAAAGCTACCCTAAACCCCAATTCAAAAAAAAAAGACCAGGGTAGATGTTAGAGTTGCTTCTGTCTGGGAGGTAGATATTATATACTACAAGGAAGTCCCAATACGATTCAAAAGCAATCTACATAAACAATGCATTATGCCCGACAGTTGCAAACAGCAGATACCTGTGAATTTCTGTATTGTATTGACCCGATAGCAGTGTATTCACTGTGCCTCCATATTGACCAAGCTTATCGTACTAATATTCATGAATACCACTACCGGGTGTTATATCAACAGCACGTCATGAACGACTTCTCACAAGACGGCCCATACTGCGTTTATGACTGGGATCCGTACTATGGTTATAGGATAATGGAGTGGGTGTTACTGGTAGTAATTGAGTTGTCCTCGAGTTCCGTCCTGCTTCCGCTAATGCGTGCTACGTAATGTCCTTCTTAATGGAAACAATGGCGTTAAACAGTTTGCCTTGCAGCAGTGATATCCTTTTAACGAAAGATAGTGTCACTATTAGTGCATGTTGGTCTCTTGCGAATTACAGTTGGTAGGGTGGGTTATTATACAGCTATTATGTCTGATACAGGAAAGGAAACCATAATCTGTGGTGTAACTGATCACTTAGATGTAGATGACGTCATAATTGCAGAATCACGTCACCATTCCCATGACGACGTGGTGCCAACAGTGGTACGGGAATAAAAGTTTATTCTCATAAAATCACACACACAGTGATATAGAGAACATGCAGCAATATATCTACATGTCAATATAATACAATTGTTATACAAATTGTACATATGAGGCACATACTATTATATCATGCAATACAATCAAATAGTACAGAATACAGTATATACATCATTGGAAAAAACGTAAGGATGTCTTAATATATTTTGATAGTTTAAGCAGTAAAGGACGATAGTCAGTTTCAAATAAATATATACATTTGCTAATAGTAGGGTTGGAACAGAAGTATTTGGGCAGAAAGGATTTTCTTTGGTCGTTGAGAAATGGGCAGACCAGTAGGAAGTGGAATTCGTCGCAAATGGAATTATTACATAAAGTACAGATTCTATTTTCTTTATCAATATTGTTCCAACGACCAGTCTCAATTGGAAGTCTATGATTTGATGTTCGTAATTTTGTGAGCCATATGCGACAGTTATACGGTAATTTGATGATATACGGTTCCAAATGAAGCAATTGTTTGTACATAAATGTAGTATTCTCCTTTAGAGGAGATTTCAGCTGATGTGCGCCAGGATTGCGTAAATTGATCTATTAGTATGAGCTTGACTTTGTTTGTTTTTATAAAGGTATACCTATAACATTGACCGATAATATGTTGTGATGCTGTACGTCTTTAACCCTCTCCCTGCTGAATTAGGCACATGTACTGCTATTTATGGCATCTCCGGTTGCCTGCAGTATGGAAAGGGTTACTGCCGTACGACTATTAAAGGTTACTTTGTTTGATAACGTCTTTGTACACGCCATGCTATATCGGAAATGCGTTTACCGTGGATGAGCTAGTGATGGAAAAAAGAAACCAATCGATTGACCGGAGAAACTGTTAAGACTTCCGACTATGTTCTATGGCGTTGCGGATGCAAGTTACTCTTACCGCCATGATTGCTGCCTTAATTCCATCAGATAATTATCTGATGTCTATCTTGTTACGCGCCCACGACGCTGCTAAGGAAATGCCAGATCGAATTACTGTTACATTTTCTTGAAAGGTAGGCTAGTGTTATTTTGTTGTTTTCAACCAGAGATATTTTTAAGCCGCTGACATCCGATTTATTTGAATGTTAATATTGTCACAAACGATCGAGCCATTCGTAGAAGTCACAATCATAAGACCATTGTAATGCCAACATATTGATTGTTGCTGGTTGTGATAATGAAGCGTCTATAAAGGATGGTTGTTTGTTCATTTTGTTATTTCCATGCAGTCGTGTTAATTAGACTAGCTATGTTTTACGTGTATGTATTGTTCTTAATATCCAGTGTTGTGTTGATATGCAATGGAATATACACACATGGCTCAAGAACAAAAGCATTTGTTCGGTCCAGCAAAATCGGTGTTTCTGAGTTTTACCTGTACCTTCAGGATACTGCTATTTTGCAGTCGCGCCTTCACTGTTCCAGTCTTTGTGGAAGATACCCAGCTTGTGGCGGATTTGCGTTCTACCCGGGTAACGGGACGTGCCATACTCGAGCTTTCATAACGACGGCCATGTACAACGCCCCCGTCCCGAGTTTTATTTCCTACAACGCCACACGTAAGTCAATGAATAAATATGTTTAAGACTTATTTAGAGTGTAGTTTATATATTTTCGTTCATCAATGGCAATATTACTCGTCATAACAATATCAGGAATATGTTTTAATATAAATAAAAATATATTATTTTAAAGAGAAGAGCATATTTTGTTTACCGATGTTTGGTATAACCCATGTTTTGTTTTACAATATAAATGCATTTGACATACAATTTTGCAAGAGAGAGAGAGAGAGAGAGAGAGAGAGAGAGAGAGAGAGAGAGAGGAGAGAGAGAGAAGGTATACCAACCTTACGGACATACACGGCCATTACCAATTCCTCCGAACCAACCATAGATCCCCTGGGGTGCGGACGGCCACCTCCCATCCCAGAAGCTACAGTGACGTACCCTGGTCCATATCTACACGCCGTGGCCCATTACACGTGCGCAGCGGACGACATACAGTGTAAGGATACAAACACCAGCGTTTGTCTCACGACTGATGAGTGGACACCAATCTCAGAAGGTCTTTGTTCACAGAACACATGGCACAATCCGGTGAGCATAACGTAACATACAAGAAATAGACCGTCTGGCTGAGCGAATTGGGGGTTCGAACCCAGGTCGTGTGTCTAACCTGTCTAATACCTGTTCGTCCATAGCACGGATCGGTGATAGAATAGTAAAAATAATTTTTAATTTTTTGTTGTTAATAATATTATAGATATTCTAGATCTAAAAAACAAAACAAAAAAAGAAGAAAGTAATTTATGTAAAAACTTTCTTCTTTTTAAAAACATATTTTTTAAAATAATATAAAGGAGACATCATACTAGTCTAGGCCAGCCTCAACTGCAATCTGATATCTTTCATAAGGGAGGACACTTGATGGTCCCTCAACTGAAATTTTAAATGTGCATATCTATTTTATTGTCAAGCTCTATAGTTGTCTTAATGGTACCATTTCATGCTCCCCGTGGGAGCAGTTCGTATCATAAATACCGTTGAATTAACTCGTACCTCTGATAACCATGAACCAAGTTATTGAAATTTACAAAATATGCAATAAATCATCCTTCTTGCTGAGACGGAAGTTCAAGGACTCAATGCACGTTCTCTCCTCTGGTTTGTTAAAAATATATAGTAAATAGTCTTGAGGGAAAATCAAAGCATTGCCATCTGCTAGACATCGTATTTTGAATTAACTGTTTCGAGTGCACTTTCAGAATACAATGTTTAGCTTTGAATCTTTTTTTTGTAGATCTAGAATATCTATAATTTATTTTTTTAATTAATTAATTAATTAATTATATAATATTACTATTCTATCACCGAACCCAAGTGGTCCAGAGATGGATTGGTATTAACATTAAATATTCCGACGTGAGAGACATTTAAATTTTGCATTCGAAAGCTTGGTACACATAAGCTAAAGCAATTGATGGTTAATTTAACCTCATAAAATCAGATACTAGTATAAAATCATGTACTATGCTTTACTTTGTTTGAGTATAATAATATAACTTGGCCGTGTATCTCCTTCAGGTCGGCGGGACAGTATTTCCGTTTCCATGTGGGAAAGAAGCGACAGGTCATACCATTTTGATCGAAGCCACCCCAACAGAAAATACCCGGTAAGCACAATCTTAAACGATACTACGCGAGAAACTTAATAGTATTTAACATATCATGGTCATCCTGGTTTCCGGTCACGTGGACTACGCTGCACACAATCGTAGCAACTTTGCGACATCTCGGATTATAGCAATAGTCAGATGACAGTATATGTATCGAACGCATACCATGAATATGCGGGTGCAAGTAAAGGCCTACATTAGTAAGCTGTCTGTCTTAATTAACGTATCTCGAAGAGTTGGATGGCGGATAAAATCGCCTTATTTCCGACTTTCACAGCAAATATTCCCAATTCGGTGCAGTGACATGATCATTGGAGTGTACGAGCCTGTCGCAAAAACATTACTGTACATGTTCGCTATAGTAATTCATGTAGAAATATTAACGGATATTAAAAAATTAGGTACCGAAGTGGATGTGGTGTGGATTCCCAGCCGGCCGGAGTGTTATACCTATCTATATTGTATGTCGTCGATATTTTATAAAAAAAATTTCCACATTAAATCTAGACATATCTACCCCCCCCACCCCCCCCATTTGAAAAAAATATATATTTTTGTAAAAAATTAAATGAATGTATTAAAAGAAAATAATGGCCCGCTTGAATTGCCTGTGTTTGACCCGAATGCTCTGCACAGTAAACATAGCCCACGTGACCGGAAACTAGGATGGGTATGGTATCTTGTTTTTTAAAGTGGCAAGATCGTCTTTGTATAGGTCCGAGGTCAAAAGCGGGGTTATTACATATTCTGATACAACTATATTTCCCCGATAATCAAGATTTAGTTTTCCAGATGTTTTATACGTATCTATAAATATCACTAATTCCTAATTAATTACACACATGACAACGATATGACTGAAGACTATTCTGACAATTAGGTCCCAACTTTTCATGATAATTTGTGTTCACAATAAAATGGTGGTTATGTAGAACAGAAAGTAGTTATAATTGGCGATTCAGCAACATATACATTTTGTTCATGTCTTCAAGTTATTAGTAATATTGTATAGAAACATACATGTTTTCAACTTGTTTCAAATTCTAGGAATAATTTTTAATGTACTGATAGATAATATACTTATTTAAAAGACGAAGCTGTTGTCGTGTTTCAGATTTGGATTTTATCTACCCAGTGAGGGCCAATTAGTATTCGTCGTGGAATTGTCGTTTGCGTTCAAAGACCGTAATAGGGTGGTACGACAAAACCAGCAAAGAGGCTCTACATGGGGGCCCTATACTGATGACTACAGATTTCCTGTGGCGATAGGACAGAAATTTCGCATGGAAATAAAGCTGTTACCTTATAGATACTACGAGGTACGAGTTATACTATTGCCACTGTTACTACTACTACTACTACTACTACTACTACTACTACTACCACTACTGATTGATTGATTGAATTATTGTTTTTCGTCGCAGCGGGAATATTTCAACCATAAGCAATGTCTGCAATATTATATTAATATAGTTGTGATGATATTTTACATGTAAAACAATAAAACAAGCATGAAAAACCATGCCAATACGCTACGGTAAAATATGTATAAAAGTTGGGATGTAGAACATAGATACTGATGAGACAATGTATAATTAAAACTTTTCATATAGTCGCATATCCTTTAAAAAAAAGGATAACATAAGGTGCCCAGAAACCTGGGTGAATGGATGTTTGAGATTTGGTGAAGAATAGAACTCGGCACGCTGAGTTGCAAAGTCCACACAGTCAAGCAACATATGCCTAACTGTGAGGTCCTCGTCACACCCAACGCACCGAGGTCTATCCTACTACTACTATTACGACGACGACGATAATAATAATAATGAAAATGTGTATTTATATTGCACCAAAGCCACATTCGAACGTTCGATCAATGGATCAGTGTGTCCTCCATTCTGATATTGCTAGGTGAACAGCATCTCCCCCAGGGAAGGGTATAACGATTACATAGATCGCCTCACTACGCTAATTTATGCCTAAGGTGTTTCAGCCCGTGTCCTGGGGAACAATTCCCAGATACTCTCAGGTTCTCGGTCACATTTCATTTACTAGTCGAGCTCGATTGTGCTCAACTACAACCTGGGTGATCTCCTTGCAATGAACTGAACCATGCGCCACCATGATCCATTCTCTACCGACAGCGGAATCACTTCAACTAAAACCAACGTTTTTTCAAATAAAAAATTGTCGTAATTGTTAATCTCATTAAACTCAGATACGAAACTGACGCTCAGATATTTGGATAGTCGCTGCGTTCGTTTCCAAGAATGTCTGATTTTAATTAGATTGCGCAATTTTCAATCTGTATTCTGCAACGCATGTCGCAGTGTTTTCCATCAAGTCTTCCACACACCTTCGACTCGGTCAATTTTACATTTCTAAAATTTAAAAGTGTGTGGAGTGGACACACGCACGCACGCACGCACGCACACAAGTTGCTTAAATCTCGATTTACTCCCGGACTATAGTACGACCCTTTCGTGAAACTCTGGCCTGGGTTATGGTTAGGGTTAGAGAATACTTGTATGGTAATGGCTATGGTTTGTGTTAGGGAATACTTTCATGCTAATGGTTATGGTGCGGGTTAGGGAATACTTTTTATGGTAATGGTTAGGGTTAGGGAATACTTGTATATGGTAATGGTTATGGTTTGGGTTAGGGAATGCTTGTATGGTAATGGTTATGGTTATCAAATACTTGTATACATATTTCTATGTCATATCTCCTATTGCAGGTGACCGTGGATAACATCACATATGATCAATATCACGGGACACCGACAACTCTCAGACAGGAGTCGATGAGGTTTTATGGAGACGTAACTGTCCATCTAGTGGAAATACAGACTGGGGATTATGTTTAATAGGATTACTATTAATTCCGCTGTTGTTGTTGTTGTATGTCTGCTGCTGCTACTACTACTACTACTACTACTACTACTACTACATTTGTGTGTGTTACTGCTGCTTAGCTTGTGCTTCTGTTGTTCGTCTTGTTCTACTACTACTACTACTACTACCACTACTACTACTACTACTCCTTCTTCGTTATTGTTATTATTGTTCTTCTGTTGTTGTTCTTCTTCTTCTAGTACTACTACTATTACTACTACTACTACTACTACAACATTTGTGTGTGTTACTGCTGCTTAGCTTGTGCTTCTGTTGTTCTTCTTGTTCTACTACTACTACTACTACTACTACTACTACTACTACTCCTTCTTCGTTATTATTGTTATTATTGTTCTTCTGTTGTTGCTGCTGCTCTTTCTTCTGCATATTCATTGTTTTTATTCTTTTGCTGCTACTTATTTTTTCTCGATCTTTTCGTTCTTGTTATTTTCTGTTCTTGTTGCTGCTACTACTTCTTCTGTTCCTACATTGTATTCTTCGTTGTTCTTCTTCTTCTTCGTCTACGTTTTCTTCTTTTGCTCCTGCTTCTTCTTCTTCTTCGTTGTTTTTGGTATTGTTGTTCTTCTGTTGTTGCTGCTGCCGCTGCTGCTTCTTCTTCTTCTTCTTCTTCTTCTTCTTTTTCGTTGTTATTGTTGTCAATGGTAAATGATTCTGCTTAGAACTATGGATGTCAGTTAGATTGTAACCAAGCACCTCACCTTGTCCAGGCAATGTCGCCAAGATGTTACCAGATGTTACCGTACAATATTACTACTACTATCATTTACCTGTTGAGGCTGGTTGTTGGCTTGGTACCCCAAGAGTAGATAAAATATTTTTAAAAACATGTTCACTCTGCAACTACCTTTTAGTTGTAGATGAATTTCATTATTTATTGAATTGTGCATTCTTCAATAATGAAAGACTATTATATATTCCTAATAAATATTGTAAAAGGCTAAATATGTATAAATTAAGATGTATTATCTCCCCTAAACGAGTAAAAGATGTTAAAAACTTATCAAAGTTCATATCTGTCGTATTCGCGGCTAAAAGAAAACTTAATTTTGCTGTTGGTCTCCATCACATTAAGATCTGCTACGTTTGGAAATAGTTTGGTATGGAAAGTTTTACATGACATGTCATATTACCATGTAACTATAATTCATCTCTCACAACTCGCATAATCAATGCTGAATTTATCTATTCTCTAACTAAACCTATCTTGATCGTTTGTTTGTATTTATTGTGTTGGAAATTTAATATGCTCTTGTACCACCGTGGGTGGTTTGAGTGAAATAAATTTGTCATTTGGTAGCGCAATGGAAGAACGTTTGGACCGGAGAGAAAGGCCGCGGGTTCAAATCCCGTCCCGGGAGCCCGGCATCAATGTTCGCTATATTGATAGGATGCGCCGTATGTACCGTGGAGATTCAGTTTCTAATATCATTCTTGGTCTGTCAGTACCAGCCGGTGCTCGCAGGTTTACTGCAACATTCACCTGCCTTAAACTGACAAGCCATGATATAAGTGAAAGAATCTTTAAAGCGGCTCTAAACTCCAATTTAACAACAACAAAAACAAATATCATGTTACTACGAAATGATTTGGAATGTTCTAATACTGTATAGTATATCGTCGATCGTTAATGACAATGATTTAATATATATATATGTATATCGAGATTTCCATTTATTGTATATTACTCTTAAGGCATACAAATGGACACCTAATATAGAGGCATATCGTCAATACTATATTTTCTATATTTACTCAATAAACCTTCTACATAACATTGCTTTCTGTTATTCATGGAAAACACGTATATGTAAGCTGTTGTAGTAAAACCAATTTTTAAACGATGTATCAGCTAGCTATTCTTTTATGATTTACAGTATACCGTCGTATACTAGTACCTCCTCTCTTCATGTTGGCATAGATAACCCAATTTGCAGTTTATGATTTATTAAAGGCATACATAGTATAACAGTAACAACCGCGGTTTGTTGTCATAGTTCAGTGGTCAACTGTATTTTACCTGAAAGTAAGTACATTTGATTTTTCTACACAGGTATATTGGGCAACAACAAACTAGGCTTTCTGCATGTCCCACTGGTTTTAATATTTTCATTTTATATATTTTTTGGGTAATCTCGCGTATTAAATGTCGCATAACATAACTGGACATAGCCGTGTTATTTTAATGTTAGAGGACATTTTCTCTTTCATGTTATCATGTCGACAGTATATTCGGGTTCTGAAACTGAAGAGCATTCTGATTGGCTGACCTTTTATACTTATATTCATCCTGACACGACACAGCAGGACAGAACTTTTACTTAAGATGATATTGACAGACATTGACTGCGAGGTAAATAAGTGTTGGATTTTGTAGTAATTTTCATTTGTACGATAGTAATTTGTCACAATTAGGGACCGTCATTTTAACGCTAAAGATAATATTCTACAACCGGTGTCGATGCAAAAGTGAGTACTAGTACATTGTACATGCATATTAAATTAAATGAAATTAAATTAAGATGCTGTTATTTAGACACTTTCTAAGAATACTGGATGCATACGAACTCTCCAGCGAGCCGTAATTTGTATATACGTGTATTTCGCCTAACACCAACCTGTATAGCCACTAACATATGGATGACATAAAGGGACAAAACTCTGTTCAGACCCACTGGCATGGTTTGAATAAATCTTGATATGTGTGACCAGGCTCTGGTATATTTGGTCGGGGTTTCCTACTATTTTGGTTGATTGCAAGACCCTTCTGGAGTTTAAAGAATGGATTCTGTAAGCGTAAAATAGCCTACAATTTGTCAGTGAATTCGCAGCAGTTTGCTTCTGTAAAGATAGTTATGATTGTGCAGGGAAATATGAACAATGTGAATGTCCTGATGATACGTGTGTTCACGAACGTCAGAGATCACCCCTTTTCAGAGCCTTTTATTATCGAATATTTAAGTATAAATTGCGGGAAATCAGTTCTAACTACACATGATGCACACAAAAAATAAAAAATAAAAATAAAAACAAGAGAAGTAGAATATACCCATACAGTCTCGGGCTCTTAATTTGCGACCTCGCTTACTTAAAGTTCTGTGCGATCTGATCTCATCCGAATCCACGTGGTACAGATATCGATAAAAACTAATCAGAGTCAATAATTATCGGTTGCACACACATTTATTAAGCAGTATGAAATCTTGGCTTATAAATACATATCCAAATTTTGTTTTAGAAGTTATACCAACGAAATGAAAACTTACAAAATGACTGTTTATCCAAACATAGGAGAGGAAAAAGCCACATTGCATTTGATAACGGGGACAGCATATCATAACAGTAGACCTCCTACGTATGTTTACCCAAATAGTACAGGATATTGGACCTATGTGCACCCAATTTTCAATAATGTTCCCCGAACATACTCCCAATTAGGAAAAAGAAATGTTAGCTACGGCCTTGATATTATATTAGGCTGTACGACGTAGCAATGCGTAGCTCGGAGATCTACTTTTCCCTGGGGGAGATAGGGGCGTGGTCAGTGGTCACTCGGAGCACTTTTTGCTGCACCCTATTCTTATCCTTTCGCAGCCACAGGGCTCAATTTAGTGAGTAATTTAGGAGCCATGGCGACCTAATTTTGCATTTAGCGACCAGTATTTCACTTATTTTAAGTGTTTCTGAATCTGCTGGAGCCAAATGGCTCCTTGGACATTTTTGTAACTTTGAGGCCTGAGCCAGAACATTGATAGGCTACCCCACTCAGAAAGACATAGGCCTATTATATGATACTAGTATATAGCTCAACTCGTAGTAGGGCCTATACTTCTGGTGCTTGCAGATTCACTACACCACTCAGCTCTACCACACACAGCCACACACAGCCACAGCCACACACACACACACACACACACACCATGACGCCCATTGATTTCAATAATGACAACATGATATAACTTAAATGTTAAAATTTTATTCGTCTCTAGGATTATTTGTTGTACATTATAGAAAAAGCAATAGCACTAAATAAAAATAATTATACATTTTCTTTTCTGTGTAAATATTCAGTTGCTTGCAAACAAAATAAAATACAAAAATTAGTAACGAAACAAACAACACCGAATGACGTACAGATATTATGACCAAGTAGTACAAGATATTTATATTAATATTAATAATACTAATTCGAAAATCAACACGCGAAAGCTTGGGCATATGCCATGTTTGTTGCGGTAAAAACTAGGTTTTATTTAGTTTGGTAGTTTCGAAACCTACATGGTTTAGGGTTGCCAAAGTATTGGATGATCTCAACAAATGAATGGTTTCAATGTACACCACAAAAGTAGTTCAAGCATAATTAACAATTATATTTCATTAATGTATATATGACACAATGCACACAACTATTTGTCGCCGCTGTCGTCCGTATCACTGTCCTAATGGAATAGCTTTGTACGAATAAAAGTCAATTGCTCCTTTGTGAAGGAGGATATTTCTCGTTCCATATTTAGAAGGGATATTCTTCTCTGTGACTTTGTCCACCGGGATACGAATCTTTATCGCATATTCCACTTTCCCCTCAGATTCATTCTGTTCCCATACGCCGTCGTAATTATTCTGGGCGATTTCTTCAACGGTGTGGTCTTTTGGTGCCTTCATGGTTCCGTAAACACCTTTAAAGAATTGAGGATCACTTTATTTAGTATGATAGACTGTGTATAGAGCAGCACATTATTGTGTATTTTAGATTTTGAAACGCGTCTTGCTAGCTTTAGAACAAAATGTTAAGATCTATTTTTATACGATTCATGGACGAAAGCAGGTAGAGGAGTGGCAGGTGGATGAATGACGTAAATTCGTGATCGGTGATCAATCTGATGTAAAAATAGATTCTCCCATGCCCCAAACAGTGTGCTATTTTGTCAGAGAGACGGTAGTTAATGAGTATACACGAATCGGATTTTCATTTCCATATACTAGTAACCTGAACTTTAAACTTTACAAGATGGAGTTTGAAAATACAGGAAATTCAACAAAACTCTATTTTTAGGAATGAGGGCCATTTTGGAAAATACGTATTCAGGATTGAATCGATATGCGTAATCCGGGCCCATCCCTCTTTTTAATATTGTCTTTATGAATTACATTATGTAAATGCATTTGAATAGCTAGCCGATTTAAATACGATTCGTTCTTTCTGCATTTAAATGATAGTTGTATGCATGATGTCAATAAGATACGTAACAATGTTAATAGGGCACAAAATAGAGCTACGAACCTTGGAGCGAAATAGCGTGGAATTTTGCAAATATAGCTCTATATATTACAAACTGAGCAACAGTAGGCCAAATAATAACGGACATCGGTAAAGTCACACTATATTCTGTTCCGAATCCCTTTGATAATTATGATAAGAACAAAACATATTCAAAATTACCTTTCCCAAGAAGAGCATCAGTCTTCGTATTCGTGGATGGTTTTATCCTCTCCGATTTCATGATGGCCTCGTATCCCTC
Source organism: Lepetodrilus schrolli (assembly GCA_032361225.1). Classification (NCBI taxonomy): domain Eukaryota; kingdom Metazoa; phylum Mollusca; class Gastropoda; order Lepetellida; family Lepetodrilidae; genus Lepetodrilus; species Lepetodrilus schrolli. The sequence continues at coordinate 785 of JAUTBT010003274.1, read as the reverse complement.
GGTGCTTGTATAGTGGTAGAAGTCCATATATTCCATTATATTTCTTTAATACCAACAGACTTAAAGTAAACTATAGCCTAAGAGACAACGCCAGAACAGCTTCTCGACTTGGGACCAGGATGTACTGTATGTTTAATATTAATATACCTTGAATACACATCACCTGATCACCGCATACGTCATCATCAACGAACTTCTAGGAATTTTCTACTTTCAGTTTAGCTTACATTTATATACAGTAATGATAAGATTAGCCTAGCGAGGAAACATGTTTTCCTCGTAATACTGATAGGTGACAATGATACTGATAGGTGACAACTGATATGACAATGGTGTACATGTAATCCCCCAATACTCTAGCATTGTTTTGATGGAGGGAATATTGTTTCACATATTGTTTCACATGTAACATTATATCTCTATTTGCTTTATTTTAATTTAATACCTATATATAGCAAGTTAGTAATTAGTGTACCTGCACACCAGTTGGTATTCAAACATGTTGTTAAAAGTGGATCGTATAACCACAGGAGTGAATTTCTATTTCGAATACTTACGACAATAAACATTGGTAAAACACCGTTTTGCCCGAAATAGCCAACATATAAAACACAGAGAGTGACTACGATCTTGGTAAAGCTTTACCAAATGGCCTCAGACCACAATTAACTTCCTTCTTTGTTTATCACTATTTAGCACGTACAGAACAAATCATAGTAAATATATGGTGCATACAATAGTTTTGTAATTTTCTGCCAGGTTCTATAGTGCCCTGATGCACATTT
>JAUTBT010003263.1:0-27819 GCA_032361225.1 Lepetodrilus schrolli | reverse complement strand
CTGCGAGCATCGGCTGGTACTGACAAGACCAAGGATGATAACTGCATTGCCACTCTACAGACAACGCATCCTATCAAACCGTGTCAGAAAGGTAACTTTCGCAAACATTGATGCCTGGCTCCCGGGGCAGGATTTGAACCTGGAACCTTTGGCTCCGAAGTCCAACATTCTACCACTGTGCTACGACCCACCCCTAAAGTACAATTTACACAGTTTGTAAAAATATTTGGACAATTTTCTGCTTTGACACATAATTCACCAATTACACCATAATCAGACATCAGATAGGATAATAATGATTGCAATTATATGAAATTACTAAGCCATAAAAAGCACTCATCCAGTAAGGTCCAAACAAATAACCATCGAACACACCTTAACTAATCATTTGAAGGTCACTCAGATGGAAAGGAATGTAGCATTGATGACAATCATTTAAGAGTGTGTCACCCAACTGGGACGACCACATTGAGCCGATGTATTTGACTAAGCTAGGCATGTGTAAGCCGGCACAATGATGGCGACGTCAATAGCTATTACGGATGTATGGATGTAGATGGTATCGAGGCTGTCATGCAACGGTGACTACGCGAGACGCTGCTACGTAGCCAGTGGTGAGCTGCTGTGTAGTCGTGCATATGACAGGAAGATGCAACTTTGACTGTATTCCGACATGTATATTTGATGTAGATGTAACTTCAAAGAGTTTGTGAATTCAGCGTCAGCCAATACCTTGGAAGAAGATACAAGACGACAACTCACTGACTTATTCAGACACTTACATGGACTTGTAACACAGCCTCCATGTCCTATGAATTCAAAGGAATTCAATCAAACATTAAAACATACATAATCTCAGTACAAATTGATAGTTTATCAGCCCCTAATAGGTATACAGGATACTGCTTCAAAATACAATGTAAAACCTATATGATCTGGATACAGATATATCAGTATATCAGCCCCATATAGGTATTAGTTACTATCTAATCAATCTACGACAGATTGATAGCATTCATTACTAAGGCCATAAATCCTGTTTTTGATCGGTAAATTACGGCAAATAAGTTTGGATCTTCGTGCAGTATAAGTCTAGTGCCTTATTATCCATTATTGTATGAGTGAGTGAGTGAATTATTGTTTTACCTCACAGCGAGAATCTTTCACCCATACGCGACGAGGAATGATTAATTATGAAATAAATGAGGTAAAAATGAATTGATGAAATGGAATAAATAGTGTGAATGCAATAGAATTAAGTATGCAGAAGTGAAAGATTCCCGGTGTGAGGTAAAACAATAATTCACTCACTCACTCATACAATAATGAATAATTCATTATACCCCACGATATACGGTAAGTAGGCTGCTTAAATTTTCAGACTTTGAAATTGAACATAGGAAATACTGAAAAGAATCCACTGCCATTGTTATCATATTTCCAATACTAAAATCAACACATTGCATTATTCATGCGACTGAACTAACGAGATGAAGACATACTGTAATAGTCCGACACTGAAAGTTGCTGAGAACTTAACCTCTTCAAACGCTTCATTGGTTTTGGAAATTGAAGTTGAATCAATGAGTATTAGTGTAAGTGTGTACAAACATACTCTGGATACAGACCGATGGATTGTAATACCATGCTTCACTGAAGTGTGTGTCTGTGTACCATTGATCAAAACTCTGGGTAGAACCAGAGACAAAACCGTGGGAAAATGTTAACCCAGATATGTTCCGATAATGATGTCATGACACTGGAGTAATGAGCTTATACAATTTAAAGATTGGAAAAATTTGTGAAGATGAATACATTTTTTTCTCTCTCTCTGAAAGCATACATTCAAAATCAAACTAAAATTTGTCAAAATGTAGTGGGAACAAAATGATATAGACTTGAAGTATACCATGTTGAGTTGTTTTAAATCACTTCACATCACAGTCATCCAGCCACAAGTCACGTCAATTTAATATGAATTCCAAAAAATTACTAATTATCTATTTTCTCTAAGACACCTGCTCGTAAAACTCTAAAATCACTACAGCACTTACCTCAACCTCAGCATGGAATGTACATTTCTACAATGCACATTCCCAGGTAACAACTGTTAACATATCTCTGTCCTTGTTTCAATACATCCAAGCCACTTGCAGTTGAAAAGCAAACTCATTAGCCAAGGCATATCCCAAATCATTTCCACACTTCAAAAGAGCAAATGGAGTTTACGTGTAATCAAACCCTAATAGCGGACATAGCTCACCGTTAGTATTTCTTTCAAGACGGCCATGTCGACTATCTCTTCAACGAGTGGGTGATCAGATACACCACAATCTGTTCCTGTCCAATGGTGTCCATTGAAAGACTGGCGGCTATTATATATATATTAAGACTACAGACCTGGCCTGCATCGGTCCACCATTGCGTTAATCACGCAACATTGATACCAACATTGATACGGGTGGATCCGTCAACTGTCGCAGTATCACTAACACCTGTAAGTGATCTACAGCTTAAAACCTGGGGGGGGAGAGGACATTGGGTAGAGAAGCAATGCAGTCCACTTAAAAGCTGATGGCAATTAAGTTAACAGATCGAGTACTAATTTCCTGACTGTGTCCCTTACTAATCATTCAATGATCACCGTAGCTGGATTCCCTCCAATAGTTATTTGTTGCTTAACATAACAGAGGGCATATGTCACCCATACACTATGGCCAAAAGACAAGAAAAAAGAACTATCGAACATGTAAGCCTTTCAAATGCAGTTTTTTTTTGTTTTTTGTTTTTTAATTGGGGTTTAGATCCGTTTTCAAGATTCTTTCACTAATATCACGGCTTGTCAGTTTTATGGCAGGAGGAAACCAGTAACATCTGTAGTACTGAATGTTGCAGTAAACCTGCGAGCATCGGCTGGTACTGACAAGACCAAGGATGATAACTGCATGGCCACTCTTCAGACATCGCATCCTATCAATATCGCGTCAGAAAGGTAACTTCCGCGAACAATTATGCCGAGAACTCGGGGCGGGATTTGAACCTGGAACCTTTGGCTCCAATGTTCTACCACTCTGCCACCACCCGCCTCAATGCAGTTAGTAGGATTGATATATTCATACAGAATTTCTGCGAGTTGGTTGAATTGGCTCATCCTATTTGTAGCTATTTTTGGTAATTACTGCTATTATTAAAACTGATCATTGGGAAGAGGATTTCCAAGATTTGGATCTGAATACAGTCTGCTATTATCACCCAAAATAGTCCTGCACAGAACAGTTGTAAGTCAAAATTTCAGAACCTGCTACAAGTGTAAGTCCATTGCATAAATCATTGTTATCGCTACAGTGGCACTGGCTACAATACTTGAGAATATGATTAGCTAAAACTATTGTAGTGATAAAAGTGGTTCATGCAACCAGACTTACATTTGTAGTGGATTCCGAAAATTGGACTTACAATCAATTGTAGCTACAACTATTCTGTGCAATGAGGCCCTGTTTAAGTGACCCTATTATGCTGTATATTTTTATCATAGTGCACACATGAGCATTTTCCTATATGAGTAGTTATTTGCTGACTGAATCAATATTTATGGACCAGTATAGTAATATTACCCTAAAAATTATTTATCGTAATTTTCAGGTCTATTTTAATGCTGTGGTCTATTTCCCTCCTAAAAACAGGCATACGTGCACAAAAGTATGAAAGCAGTATGCACACTGATGTGGAAACTGAACAAGACAAAAGATAAAAACTTGTTTTTGTTCGAGTTCTTCACGACTTATCTGATTATTGTGGATACTCATTCAGCAGTTCACATTTAAAATACTGCCTAGATTTCAAATAGCTAACAAACAAAAAAAATAGTTAAAGAATCTCAAAAAAACTGCTACGGTATGTATTGAAATACTCCATTATGATCTTCTGTCATGAGAATAAAGGGGAAAATAGGTGATATTATTAAGGGCTGCGGTGAGATCATAGCAGGTATTTCAAGTGTACCTTTCTGTGTCAGTGACACACAATATTTCCTTCTCGCCGGCGATAAGACACCAGTCCATCCAGTTTGGTTAATGTACCCTGTTTGAATTTCACAAATAGCAGACGCTTTGATAGACGTACAATAGAGTGGTGGGCACGGCATTCATGTCTACCGATCTGGTTACCTCATAGAAACACCAACTAACAGTAAACGGCAAAGCAGTGCATATTTTGCAGGAGTTTCTCGCCGTAGTTGGTTTCAACATGCAATGTTTCAAGTTACCGGTACATACACTTTAAAAAAAATATTTAATAAAAAATAAAATAAAAAATAACCAACATTTCACAGTAAACAGTTTCAACATGTGGTTAGAATTCAATAAATGGATGTAATCATTGGAACAACCAGTGTGTTTATTACCTTATCACAATATGACCCAGATTAATAATACACAGTCCAGACCCAACATAAAATCCAAAATGAAAGTCACTATTATTCTCAACTAGATGAAAGTACACACATTATTAGCTCGTACACTACAAGACCAATCCACAGTTATGACACGTATTTGACAAACTACGACATAGATTTTGTCCCCAAAATATCAACATTTGATTAAGTAAGTATAAGTGAAACAATCTAAACCAAATGTTCACAAATGTAAAAAGCCCAGCCTAAATTAACTGTAGATTCTAAACGTGATAGTTCAACACCCAACATCAATGTCAAACTACAATCACATTGTATCACTCATCCTAAACATAGAATGCATGTTAATGTGATGTGAAGTCTCGTTTAACACAGACTGGCAAGTCACCTGAGTAAATATAATAGTTTTGAATTCCTCGGATGTTTGTCATTTATTAATAGTGTTTATAATAATAACATGTTATTTGGATCGGAATTTAAATCACCGTGAATATTACACAGCCGAGAATATGTGAGGAAACTGATTGTCAAGGCTACCATAATGAAAGGACCAACATAAATATATGCATGACTTCATTCAATACAAGATTGCCTTTGTCCGTGAAATCTTTCATGGATTTTTTGACGAAAACTATATGAATAGAGGTATTAAACTTGGTATATAAATTGTCAAAATCAGACAGAATCTCACATGGTCAATTAGATTGGTATTCATTATAACAATAACAGGGATTCTGTATCGCAGATGAAATCATGGTGGCGAAATTGCAATCATTAAAGAGATATATTTGGACGATTTTTCATCAAATTGTCCACATGGAAAATTATTATTACAACTTCATGTTTGATGTACCCAAACTTGAGCAACATGACCAGGTTGACAGTTTTGGTTAAATATTATGCTGAACATTATTTAATACTAGTATAATAATATATATAATAATAATAAATTGATGTATATAGCACCTAATACTAATATCCAGGTAGTAGCTGCTCACTGGTGCTTTACAGTCAATGGTACGCTTGTTTGAAGAGGAAAGTGTTGAGATTGGATCTGAAGATAGATAGGCTAGTAGCAGATTGGAGTGATTGTGGTAAAGAGTTCCAGAGTTTTGGTGCAGCAGTAAGTCCTATATTGGTTTGTATGTTATTGGTGTCCCATAATTATAAGCAAATGAGAGAACATTGTCGTAACTTTTTTTCACAATATTTCAGTCATACCATGGCAATCTACAACAGTTTTGTCTTACAATTACAAGCCAACGATGAAAACTGTACATTGAGTATCAAAGACATCCCACCTAGCTACGAAAGTTGGCCTCCCCTACTTAGAAGATACAAGTCTCTCCTATGATTGGATTCAAACCCAACCTATCGTATTTGTAGGCCAGCACACTACCAACTACACCAAGCCACCTCTCACCAAATTACACAGCAAATACCTTGGCTGTGGATACTAGCAGGTTTCCTGCATAATAGACTAAAATAGCTGGACACCTACATTTCCCCTGACATTCCCACACATAGCAGGATGACAGTGGAGAGATTGCCTCATGCAGTTGTAGGGCATCTGGTGACAAGCACCTGTCAGCGAGTCCAAGTCAAATACCACCCTAGACAACACTCACCACCAGATACCTAACTATTGCCACACAATAGATCACTGGTTACCATGGTAATGGTACATGCGACACATAGCACTGCTAGTAATAGATTTTTTTAAATATATATATATATATTGAGTGGTTATTGTTTTACTTCTCAGCAGGAATTATAGATAGAAGTACATGTACAAATAAAATTGTCAGGTAAGCTGTCAAACAATTACACTTTGTTTCTAAGAGGAAATTATCCTCTAAAGTTTTCAACATATTTTCAGATTGATCAAAATCATGGGTCTCTAAATATACATCCCCAGTGAATTATCATCCAGTGACATGACTGTAACCTCACCAATGCATTATTTATCTCTGAAACATGCAATGTGACACAACATCCCATGAGAAATGATCGCAATGATAACAATTCTTTGACATACATAATTAATTCAGATAGCAGCTAACGAGATAATGCATTACATGTTGCCATGCATGTGTGGATTAACTTTGTGAATCCTGAGTGGAAAATATTCGGTATTACGGTATTGCTAGACATTTGTGTTGATACTAGTAGTGTGTGTGTGTAAAAGAGCAAGGGAAGAGAAATCATTGTATTTTTTTAAATTGGGTTTTAGAGCCACTTTCAAGATTCTTTCACTTATATCATGGCTTGTCAGTTTAGGGCAGGAGGAAATCTGAGATATCATTGAAACATCCACAAGGTAACAGCTAATCATACTGTAACACAAAATGTAACAACATTTTCCCCCACAGTATTCAAGTGATATTGCATGTGATCTGTTTATGGTGGGATACAAACCTGTGATGTTCACCTACCTTAAATGAAATTTATATACAGAAACCAGTGATTGTGTGTAATTTCAGCAGTGAGTAAGTTATCTGTCTTTCAAAAGGATTAAAATACAGCAAATAATTTAAATAAAGAAGTTGGCTAGTTTAAACCACATGTATCCTTCATGTTGGTAGCAGCTATTTCAATAAGGAAGTCGACTTGTTTTAACCATATCTCCTTAATGTTGGCAGCCAATATACTGTAACTACCCTAATAATTCGAACAGGAGAAAATAATTAAATTTGTAGCTGTTGGATTAGAAAAATACACAAAATTTAAATGATCTGTGTTCATATAATTAGGGACAACCAAAATAAAGTATAAAATATGATTGTAAATGAGATGGTAAATAAATAAAGGATTTAAAAATATACATATATTTCTTAAGTTGTTTTGAAAAGAATGGTTGTGTTCAAATAATTAGAAAATTACGATCTAAAAAAAAAGAGGTCATATTCATATTATGAGGATCAATTTTTTTTTAATTTCGCCGATTAATTTAGGTGTTCGAACCATTAGAGGGTTCCATTTATAAGGTAATTACGGTATACCATTAGCATTTGCTGTCAAACATGTAATCAACATGTTTACAATATAGAACCTGCTTCAAATATGCATCATAATCCTGGCCACTAAAATACCTATATAAATATCATACAAACAATGTCTCGGCTTACAGATTATTAATAGTGCCTGTGTCACAAGCTGTAATCTTACCCAAATAATCCTGTTCAAGATATATACACTACTAATATTGTCAGCAAGACTAGCTGGCCATGGAACAAGAAAATATAGAGCCTCTTAGTGAATGGTTGAATAATACCAATTAGTGAATCCAAGTGTCATAATGACTCACTGTCCACAGTACGTATCATACAATCAGCATCTCTAGCTTCAGATAGTTACATACTAACACTGTAGGACTGGCTGTAGCTACAGGTATAAACAGTAATCAAAACATACCTGGAATTCGTTTATCAACATGACTGCTAATCAATGAGAAACTGAGTCATAGGAAGTCAGTGATGTATACAATGAACCTGACACATTTTCCGGGTGTTTTCCCGAACAGGTAGACTCCCGGACGGAGTACTGTACACTAAAAAACCCATCATACTAGATCCTCACTACAGGTGCCTGTTGCTACCTGAGCATCCCCACCCCACAGGGAAGTTAGGCTGACCCCGGCGTGTACAGGTGGGTCGATGTCGGACCTACCATTCTGAGGTACTCCTCCAGGTGATAGTTGACTAATTCCAGAGTATTGATGTCCCAATCCTCCTCATCGCTGTGGTAGTGGTAGTCTCCATACTGTCCTCCGTACATCTCCATGGTCCTGCTGTCCTCCCCCTGCTCATGATTTGGATGCCGCAATCTCCGAGATTTTCGGAGATATAAATTCCCACAAACGTGCTTTCCGTGTCACTCCCACACTGTGTGTATACGTCACGCCGGTCGTGGGATGGCCGAACTCCGAGGGAAATCCTCGTGCAGGTGTGTGTCTGTCGAGTAGGGAGGGAAGTCTCTGTCGAGGTATGGTCCAGGTACAGCCAGGTGAGATAGAGAGGGACACAGATAGAGAGAGAGAGGGCCCTCTGACACAAGATGGCTTCCTTCACTCAGGTAGTTTACTTAGCCAAGGCTTACATGTGTCGTGTTGCCAGGTCAGAGAGAGCCGGGTCAGACTGCTGTGCTTCACTGGCGACAGAACTGGCACACCGTCATTGGGTCTTTGTTATTCAAATACACCAATAGCTGGAGGGCTTGTGTGGGTCTGAGTCTGTGAGTCTGAGTGCACAGGTAGATAGCCGCAGATGAGACGGATGGGTGGGGGGTGACCAGGTATGGACTGTCCACCCTATAAGATACTTCAACAGGCATCCTCCCCTCCAGCGGGTCCACAATAGTGTATTGATTAATCCATAAGCTGGACAATGGCCCCAGGCAAGGATACTCATTAATTGTATGATACTGCATGAATGAAGCAATCAGTCATGGAAAAAATGCAAAAAGCATTATTCCTTGGCTAAACAGTGGCTCGATTCAACAAGATTGACAAGCTATGTGTGTTCTTTCATTGAGCAATTCATTGATAATACGAGTGAATATTTATGAATTTAGTCCTTCATCTGAACACAATCTTTTATAATACTAGAATAACATCTAATATATATTTCTAAATGAGATGAGTAATATTTATTTATTCAGTCCTTCACCTAGGTTAATCCATATAACATCAAACATATTTCTAAACAATGAAATAAATCTACTAACATGTATATAATGCAGTTCTTCAACAATCTTCCATTTGACTTTGTTGTGCTCGCTAATTAACCAGCAAACATGTGGTTATCTAAACAATCTCAATTTTTCAATCAAAGTAAATTTCACACCTAGTGGAAATTACTTTGCTTTGTTGATAAGAATCAATTTAAAATGCTAATAAGATTGGCTGTAGTGCTGTTTTTCTATGAATAAATTTGAAAATCAATTACATTAGCATCTTGATTCAATGCAGAGAAAACTGACCCTGGAGTTGGACCCTATGTATTGTATGTGGAATCTTTTATAAATTATTTGACAATGTCATAAAAATGCATGGAATGAATATCCCATTAATCTCTAGACAATTAATTATTTTACAATGCTTCTGCATTCATACTAAAGGCCAGACTAACTAAAGGCATACTATTATTTATTTTATCACATAACATATGAGGTTGGGAGTGCAATAAACTTGTGCTATAAATATAAGTATTTTCACTAGTGCAATAACACAATGGATTTTTATGATTGTATTCATACGTGATATCAAAGTCTTTTTTGACCTCATTTAGAGCTTTTTCTTGGGACTTAATTTGTCGAAAATAAAGCTAAAAGATTTCTTCAAACAAATATGCAAACATATTTATTAATATTTACACATTTACTTGGAACTATATTTTATCTGCGTGCTTTAACCCAATTTCTAAGACATTTGCCTATATAGTGTTTGTGACTGAAAATCGATATTACAATAGTTTCTACAGTTAAGTGATAAATACAATCTCACATTCGTGTTCATATATTCTTGAATTTATTAAACTCGTTGGCAAAAATGATTTGCCGAGAATAATATCAGTTTTGCCAATTTGTTTAATAATTTCAGTAATGCATGACCACTCATTCGAGATCCTATATTTAATTAATTCTTTTAATAATATTATATATCTTGTACTGAAACTTTGAGAAAATAGATAATTACATTTTCTATATTCTCAAAGTTTCAGTACAAGATTTTTGTTGTATAATAATCTTGATGCCCAGAGGCCATGGAAGTACACTGTATCTTGGTGATAATTCATCTATATGCACATACCGGTACTGTATGTTAATCTGACATATTGAAATCAACACAAAATTGACATATGGAGTAATAAGTATGACATCAATTAATTCATTTGACAACACAAAACAATTATGCCAGTAGCTATATAAATAATCACTATTCAAAAATAAAAGCTAGCCGGTTTTGCAAATCATTGCTATAAAAATTTGGTAAAATAATTACCAATGATAATTGCTCTAAAAACTATCATTAAATTTAATTACTGGCATTAAATTATAATTTTCACTTTTCTAAATTCTATAACTATATAAAAAAAATAATTAATTATTGTAATTGTTGAGAATAATTTTGACATTTATATTTCATCTGAAATATATTTCAGTAGCATTGGTTATTTGCATAGTAAGTGTTACACCTGAAGAAATTACTTCATAGCATATTCCTTCCAATGGTTATTCCCATAGTAAGTGTTACACATGGAGAACTAGTTTTATATATAGCATATTGCTTCCTTAGGCTATTACAATACACAGGCAGAAATCACGATCTGGCTATTATAGTCAATGGAAGATCTAACCCGCAGGTCCACTCCACTCACCTCTCTGCATGCTGCCAGCCTAATTCCACCTGGCTAAACTCATTAGAGAACAATGGACGTGTTCAGGGGGTTTGTAGACAATAATCAGACAATAGTTAATGCAAGAGACAGGTACTTATTGAAGACAAAATACAGGTAACTGCATGTTTGAGATGGTGATTCACTAAAAATAGAACTAAAGGTCCTGTAGCCCACTTGACATTCTGTCTGAATCTTTGATAAATTCTTGCTCAATTTTGATATAGAATCTTTTTCTTTTTTTTACATAGGTATGGCTGAATTTAAAAAAAAAAAATCATTGAGAAAATAAAAATACATGCAATAAATACAAATTTAAGATTCAAACTTGGTGTTTTCATCATGTTCATTGGAAGATTTTTCTATCTGATGAAAATGCAACTCGCAGGTGGCTAGTATACCTGTCATATTTCAATAAATTGGTCAAGTAGAAGACAGGATCTATGGGTCATCAAACAAGATGACATTGATGCCAACAACTAGGACACTAGATATCTACTACAGGACTACCTGGCAGAACTAACAAGCATATTGATGATATTTCTGTCAACAAAAAGCGTATTTCACCGATAGTTTATTGACCGGCCTATTGTTGATGGTCAGTGGCACAATGGTCCTTGACCACTATTCAGAAATGAAAATAGCATTTTTATTTGTCTCTCATACTATTCACACTGAAAGAAGATACATTCAAAGACTGGAACAATATCCAAACAAGCATGTTTCACTGACATGTTTCATAGACTGAGTAAACACAAATGCAAAACTGAGATACGTTCACAACAGTTGGATCAATAACCGAAATCATTCAAATGTTTTGTCAATGTAGGAAGAACAGCACTTAATAATCAGATATTCTACTTACTGACCAAATTCAAATATTGGGTGGCCGAATTTGGGGTTTATAACTACTTTCAAGATTACATGTATTTCACTCCTATCAAGGCTTGCATATTTGTGTGCACATGCCCTACTAGTTTTAGGACTGATTTTCACTTGATGGCAGTGCTAACTCTCTAGAATATCATCTGCAGTTTGAACATGGATACCCCACTCAAAAACATTATTAATCAACTCCGAGGCGACCAGTCCTTGCTTTACCCCTTTAATTCTGAGAACCAACAGGGGAACAACAAGTACTAGCTTTAAATATCTTTTGAAATGACACTACCTGGGTTTGAACCAAGGACCTACCACCCTCTCCAAGCCAACACTCTAATGACTGGGCCAACATTCTAATGACTAAGCCACGGAGGCAGTCAGATTCAAACTTTGTCACAACTTTCCATTACACACCACATGGTCAAATATGATATGTTATCTGGAAGCCTCTCATGAAGCTAGGCTAAGCAACAACGTCTAGACAGAGGATGGACAGTCAATAAATACCTCTCTCAGAGGAATCCCGTAATTGCTGATCAAATTTGTCAATATTTTATCAGTAATAAATTTGTTTAAAGTAGCTTGCTTCAAGAGTCAGATGAACTTTTGACATGGTGATAAATAGAAGCATAACTGCAGTGCAAATAGTGTTAGTCTTGCCTTCATATTACCCATATTAATACATCTTGACTATATTGATCACAGCTACACCTGAACTGATTTATTTATACAGTTGCCTTCAACCGTGAGGAAGATTTAATAAGGAAACGTGCTTTTTTTCTCTCTCACCCACGAGGTTAATATCGGCCATTGTGAAAATTGTCTTTACCCGAGTGACCGAAAGTTTTTTGTTAATCCTATTAACACCTAGGGTCTAATGCTCGTAATTAGGGGGTCGCATCCTTCTCCGTCAACACTAGGTGGTCTGTACAGGAAAACATGCCGAACTCTTTCATTTCTCACATACTTTTGTTACTGTCAATAACACTTCTATCACGTACAGGACATTGAGGAAATACAACAGACCTCGGGTCATAGACGGACCTCGGGTCATAGACGGACCTCGGGTCATAGACGGACCTCGGGTCATAGACAGACCTATGACGTTCCTTGAGATGAAATATACATGAAATACCATTAATACTAAGCCTCAGTGTTTTGTTTTATATTATTATAATTCCAGTCCAAACAACCATGCTTTCTACAAAATAGAAATAACACGGCTGCAGTTTGTAGACGATGGTCATCCAAATAAAAATCATCATTAATTCCTCAAAGTAGTTTAGTTTAGAGTTGCTGAATTTCAGTTCACATTCACTTCCAATGTTATCTATACTCAACACAATAAATTAATGGCCTGCAGATATTTTGTAGGGAAGCTAACTTTCAAGACTCTTAAGGAAACTGATGGCATTTTTCTTCCAATGCATCTGCAAGTTCTTGAAGAGTACCTGGAGCCTGTAGATGTTTGTAAATTCTTCATTGTTAAAATAATATAGACCTAAATGTATTTGTTAAAAAGGCTACTGGCCCTTAATTACTTTTGTGGAATATATAATCAGTGAATCAGTATCAAATTATTGATGATAATTCCAAAACATTTGTGATTTTCTTTAATTATCATCACCAAACTCTTGTCAAGATTTCCAACACTGTGATAATTTTTTCCATAATTTGATCCATCCCCATGGTTTTGATCATGTTCCCATGGTTTCGTTAACAACAGACTGGTGATTTCTAAAGATGCAATATAACCTGCAGCTAATAACATACTATTCATACTGCATTATGGCTGAAATAACTTCAAGAGCTCTGGCTTGTGATTAGCATAGGATGTGACATAATCTGCAGTGAGCCTGAAGGTGTCACAAGCCTATCATATCATCTGGAGTGACACATGCCACGTTATATGTGAAACATTCTCATCAATTCCAAGTAGAGGTTTATAACATTGTGATTTGAAAAATAAGAAAAATTCTGATCTTTAATTAGTGCATCCAACTTCTAATATTCTATTTATACTTAAAATCCATATTATACCGGGTTAAAGGAGTGAAATGATGAATAATGAAAATAATACAAATAATGTTTCCCTTTCCTACTTTTCAAAATATGCATCCGATTCCTAATATATTTGAATTCCATATACATGTACTAAAATTAATGAATGAAACCACAAATTATGTGAATATACCGGGTAATACAAATGACATATTTTCATTTTCCTACTGATAATGAGGATGTATCTGTGTAACGAAGCCATACTCAAAACCATAACGATCAAACGTGAACCCTTTTCTGTAAGCTGGAAAAAATATATCCTAGGATCAACCATACTTCCTTCATACCATGTGCTATTCCTTTATGCAGTCAACTCTCATTTTTTTCATATTTACGCTGTTGTTATATCAAATCTCACCATTATGTATTGCATTATGAGATATATGTGCTATATTTAATCTAGGCTAATACTCCAGCTATAACAGTAACTAAGAGCCATGACTAATCTTAGATACTAATCTGTTAGCTATGTTCTTAACTTTTAAGTCATTACCAAGTTTATATGAATATTATGTATACCAGTAGATTAAATTGCCACTAACTGGTATGACTCATGTATCTTTTGCATGCCTTTTGCATGCCTAGGGCATTTATAATTAAATAAAATATTTTTTTACAGGAAATCATACTTGTTTCTATTTAAATCAAAATAATGTTTTTGTTACCACAGATTTAGACAGGTTACATAACAAATTATTTCTTGAATGTCAATTTTTTTTTATTTAAAGAGAATAATATAATTTTCTCTCACATTTCCTGTGCGAATCAACATTTGTCTTGAGATGAACGAGTTAGTGAATGAATGATTTATTGTTTTACTTTGCAGCAGGAATTGTACACCTATATGTTACTGCTGTATGTGGAAGAATCACAATGATAGCTAACCTCCAGCCAATGAAATCATGGCAGACTTACCATGTTCTATATCAGCCTACAGCCAACTGAAATATTGAAGACAAGCACGCACATACACATACACACACACACACACACACACACACACACACACACCATCAGCCTTCAGCAAATCAGATAACATAATTTGGATTTATATCTGTCATGTCAAGAGATGACCAATCAAATCATGTTGAACTGGTACACCTGTCCTGTCAGCCTGCAGCCAATCAAACCACAGTAGATAGTAAACATTAAACTCACAAAATGTACAAGACATAATTATGAATTAATTTTTGTAATATTCCACGTCTGTGCAATGAAAACAGAAATGTAATGGTACCAGCATCTCTGAGATCCTGAAGTTGGATACTTCTGAGATCCTGAAGTTCTTCAACTCATCATGAAAATGGACATCTGCATTGTGAAATAGCTGAGACTAGCACTAATGACATAATAGACAAATTCATTACATATCCTGACCCTCTACCTGCTGCTTTAAATCAAACCATTTTTCCATATTGGGCATTTCCAGTTGCCTTCAGTGGGAACAAGGTTAAGATGATATGCAATACCTTACCAACAAAGATTGGTACCCAACATATTTTCTTTACTCTGGGAAAAGAACTGAGAAGGTGTGCTATTAATGTCAAGAAATCTGACACCCTACATCCCATACAATTGTATGATTTATCCAAGGAATACATTAATTTGAAATGAAAACATAATACTTGACGAGTTACATTCCATTGTCCTTCTGGTTCTTTTAAGAACATCTAAATCTGCCAGTGGGACCTGGGTAAGTCACATTCATCACAAATGTCACATGGACCTTCAAAGCACAATATGACCTTGTAACCTTCAGAGGAAATGACTCTTCAGCTTTTGAAGTACAGTACATGCAGATGACATTTGAACATCAGGCCAGTCAATTATTAACCAGAGAAAGATATCCATTTATTGTGGTAATGGTAATTATAGTTTTCCTATAGTTAGAATGTTAATAAAATAATAATACATGCAGCTGTACGAGAGAATTGAAAGTGTCTTGTTACATGGAAAGTCAGTCCACAACATTACAATCATAAATGCATAGTCACATTTTCAATGATTATTACTATCAACAGTTTCTTCATTATAATAATGTATCACAGCCTACCCACGGCTGTCAATAATATGGCCCACAGCCAAACAAAACAATTACGCAAACCTGACATATGATAGGGCATACTAAGCAGAGCATTACATTCGCATTCATTGCCAAAGGTGTGTCCATTTACCAGCCAACATGGCAATTAGCATTCTTTTCGTTAACCCACAACAATAGCCACTCAAATGTTTCATAATTTATTCGAGAAAGTCCATTTAAACTCTCCAAGAAGATAAAATTACCAAATAGCCGAGAAGTTAAAATAGTATTGTCAATATGTACTTTACTATGAGGACTTATTGTGAGAGAAACTAATGATGAATTGTGTGGTAATGTTTTCCCCCGACAATTTGCCTAATGATGTCTGGTTTGGTATTATTTGCCCGACAACTGTTCTAATGATGACTTGTGTCAAGGCTCAGGTGTAGTGTTATGCCATTAGGCTGGACAGAAACTAAGCCAATAGAACTCTTGTGTTCTCTGGAAATCAATGCGATTACATTTTTTATATAAAGGTAATGATGGAAACTAAGAATCAGAGTCAGACTGGTAGTTACACAGTCAAAAGGTGTCCCTGTTCTTAAACTTGTCGTGTTCTTAAACTTGTCGTACATCTATTCTTAAAATTGTCGTACATCTCAGATAGTGGTGAAGAATTTTGATTTAACGAAGAAATAAACATGAACAGTATTGTTAATATAGTGAATTACCTATTTCATAAAAATCATTGCATAACTTATATTCTATTATTATGTATAGTTCTAGGCCTCTGAATGGGCATGGGCTTTACAAAAATCTCTGAATGACATGCTATCTACAAAAATACATTTCCACTTTACTATTGGTTGACTTATAACTACTACATGACATATACCAAATGCTAACCTGATAAATTCTAAGTATGCTATTAACATTGCTCTAACTGATAGACACACCTAGGATAGCAAACATCAGTACATACTTAGAATTAAACAATGAATACTGATAAAATACTTAACCAAGTTGTTTGACAGAAATTAACGTGAAAATGAACCTCATTTTGGCAATTGTCCAATACGGCCTTGTACTGTTGCCGCAAATAAATATATCGTGCAAATAAATATATCGCGTAAATAAATATATCGTTCTGGAGTCTTGTAAGGAATGGGTGTTAACAGGGCAAACCTATTTGTTACCTGTATCACATCTTGAAAGATGAACAGTAAACACCTGGACATCAGCCACTGAAAACATCTCTGGAATAAACTCCCCTTGATTACTGAGCACCATTCCTGATAGTCTATATATGCATGTACCGCGTATACACGATATGTATTGTAAACAAATACTGAGAATTGGTGCCCTACGTAATTGCTTCTGTCACACACATTTCTTGCGAAGCATTTTCTTTTTGATTAATTGCAGATTTCTCTCCATTTCATTTATGTGATCTGTAGGATGGATAATGAATGTGATAAATGGTAATTAGGAAATATTTGGCAAGGAGAAAATTAGCAAAGAAATTTTCTATTAAACCGCCAAGCATCCATTATGGTGAAGGAAGAGACATGTATGTAATATTTATACTAATGACACCAGTTAGGATTACTATCACAAGTATGTACATGTCTCTGAGATTCACGGGATCCCAGGTATTTAAACACTTCACAGGTATACTTCACAGGTATACTTCTCAGGTATGTCATTGGAGAAAAAAAAGATTCAATAAGCCAGGGTGATAGGTCACAGCCGTGTCAGTGGAGAAGTCAATTCACAGGTTGTCCTGGGACAAGTTCAGTTAGAGTTTTGTCAGACTGGAAGGAAATGTAGCTGGACAGTCTGGGGACAGGATGTGAAAGCCTGGATTCAGTCCGAGACTGCAGCATGCAAGGTGAAAATCTGGCAGTCTCAATATGTACAGTATTGGTTAAATATGGTGAATAAACATGGCAGTATGAACAACTTTCAGCTTCTTCAGTTATTGAGAGAGAGAAAATTAAATCTGGAGGGAAAGTACAGGAATTGTGGATGTCACAGGAATCAAGCGAAGTAGTTGTAGTTTAGCTTTCTTGTAAGTTGAAGAAACTTTAAACAATATGATTTGACAATTTCTGAAAATTATCCAAATTGGAATTGATATCCTAACACTTCCCAACATTGAAACTGCACACACAATATATTACATGCAATACATGTACATTTTTTTGATAAAACCAAAGCTATTGTCAATTCATAATATTAATTAATTGATGAAAGCAGTTCTAATTTATATTATCAGATTTATATTATGAACTTTTATCATCTATTACTTTATTTTTTTTACATTTTTTATGTTTACCAAATAACAACTTTGGTCATTTTTACAAAAATGTGAAAGTTTCCAAAATACCTGACCTGAGATTCCTGTGTCCAGGTGGACAGTTAAAATGTGGTGACCCCAGAAGTTCGAGGTCATGAGGTTAGAGGTGACATATGGTCCAGATCTCATGACATTGACAGGAGGTCATGAAGACCCATCTAATTGAGATGAACTCATCTACTCACTGCCTCCCCTACCTACAGCGATGTCACTCAAATTTGTCATTCAACTGTGACCAGCATTTTTTGGACATGATTCTGGTTAGAACTGTACTGGTTACCTTTGTTAGTCAAACAGTGAAATACAAAAAGATAACATTTATGTATATCAAATATTTTATTAATTATGTTCAAATACAAATTAACTCTCTCCATGCTGAAGGCAACCGGAGATGCCGTAATGAGCAGTGCCTGTGTCTAATCCAGCAGGGAGAGGGTTAAACAAGAGAAAATGAGAGAATATATATAATATAGTTCCCGAGAGTAAAAGTAAATGACTTGCATCACTGCTACTTATTGGTATTATATTTATATGAAACGAGCAACAGAACATCTCTATACTCAGCAATTGTTAATGGCAAATATATCCAACAGGACTGAGACACAGATTACCTATGGTAACTGTTTTAGCTTTGTAATAAATTTAAATTAAATTCCAAATGCTAGTTGCACACACTTGCTTATTCAGATTTGAAATACGTTATTGTATTTCGTGCTATTTCTTTACCTTCTTCTGGTCGCTGCTCAGAAATGACAAGTACGAAATATATTTATTTGAATTAAATTGCTTCACACACGCACATGTCAGTGTCAGTGTTGTCCTCGGATTGTTGTACGTTTCAGGAGGGTTGACATGCAAATTGCGGCACAAACAAAAGGTGTTTTACTAACTTTGAGATGATAAACCTGGGTCGAGCGAATATGGCATAAAATACATTATCGTGGTGGTTGATCGCACTTTTTCAGCTAAGCGTGGCTATCGGAGTCCTGAATCACTGGTGGAGTCCTAATCTCATGAGCGCTGTGGGTCAGAGTCAACTGTACTGGTCAACACGCCAATAGGATTGAATTTCACGTGATCCTTGTTGTTAAAACATCATAATAATACAATGGAGGGGGGGGGGGGGATCCTGAAACATTACAGATATAATATGTTGCTAAATAACAAGAACTATCAATAACCAGTAGATTATAGACTTCCGTTAAATTTCACAACCAGTAGATGGTAGATTACTGATTTTTCCGTTATGTTTCAACACGCATGCATTTGGAATGTGTCTCTTGTAAATGTTTGAGAAATTGATACATTTATAATAAGACGGAGTTTTGGTTGTATGCAGTTTTACAGTGTTTTTTTAGTGATATTTTAGTTATATCTGCTTATGAGATTCAAACTCAAATTATAAGCTTTGTAGGCTTGAACAACTCACAGAGCCATGGCATAGAGTAAGATGAACATCTCATCCTGCTAGAGTAAGCTTTAACATTTCAGTCAGGAATGGCATAGAGTTAAGATTGAACATCTCATCCTGCTAGAGTATGCTTTAACATCTGAGTCAGAAATGGCATAGAGTTAAGATGAAGCATCTTATCTATGACACAATTTCACTGACAATATTCCTGTGTGCAAAAGGTTCCTTGTATAAGAAGTATTAAACTATACATGTAGTATATTTGTACAAAATCTATTTTTCATCACTTTCTAAAATGATTCATGAAGGTAAATGCAAAAGCTTAACATATTTCAAACATAATTACCGCTTTAAAAAAAACACATTGTCAACTCTAAAACCTGAAGAAATGTGCACTATATGACTTTTCAATTTATCTTCAGTGATCTGCTAAACAATAAAGAAAATTATTTTACAAAGTCTCTGATAAATGCTGCTTATAACAGTACTAAAACACTGCGTGCACTTAGAGTTTCCTAGAATGGCATAGTTGAGGTTAAGAGTGATGACACAAAAGCACCAGTATTAAATTACCTCCAACTATCTGGTACAATATCATCTCAAAGGACAGTGTGACCTACCATGATGGTTATCATGCTATACTGGACACATCAGACATAGAAAATATTCCCACTACCAAAACAGCCTCTGGTCAAGATGCAATCACACATTGCCTGACACCTGACATTTCGTACTGTCACACATAAAAAAATTAGCCTTAACAACAAACACTTTGACTGCATCATTTCGACCCATAACCCAACCACAAACATGTACATCATACAACAAAACCCAGCAAAAAAAAATAAAGCCTATAAAAACACGGCACCTACCCGAGCAACTTGCATCATTTCAGCCTTGGTGAGAAAGGTAAATTCCAGGCTTGTTTACAGGCTTGTTTACGTAGCGCGAGTCCTGATTGAAATGACTGTACTACGCACAAGCAGCATGCTACAAGGAGACTCGGACAACACAGGCACGCTGGTGAGCCAGTGAGCCGCCGTAGTGCTATGGAGTGGCCCAGGCCTAGGGACATGCTGCTTATCACTGGAAGGTATGTGTGGTGTACGCACTGCTATTGTGTCCGGTCCTTCCTGGTAGTATATACCAGCCTAATAACAAACGTAGTGTTGGCAAGGTCTCTATCTATACCCGTGTGTGTATGTACATACAGCGGGTGATGGGGCCTGGTCAGGGTTAGGGTAGGAGGTGTTCATCTGGGTGAAGGTTTATGGGGGTGGCTGGCTTAAGGCAATATAGATGTATGGAAGATACATGGTGGGGTGAGATGGCCTAGCTCAGAGGATTGGGTGGAGAGTGTAATGGAACTGGGTGTATGGGTGAGAATTTAATGCATATAAATGTATGTGTATGAATTATTTTATATACAACTGTGTATGGCTTTACATTTTATGTAACTGGGTTTATGGGTGGGAATTTAATACAACTTGGTTCATGGAGTAAATTTGGGGATATTGATAGATTTAATGTAATGGTATAGGTGTGGGAATTTAATAGAGTTGAGTGTAGGGATGAGAATTTAACATAGTTGGGTGTAAGGGTGGGAATTTAAAATAACTTTATGGGTAAGAATTTCATAACTAGGTGTAGGGATGGACATTTAATATACTGTATAATTGGGTTTAAGGGTAAGGATTTCATAACTGGGTGTAGGAATGGAAATTAATAGAACTGGCCAAAGGTGTTTGTCATTTAATAGAACTGAGTGGAGTGTAGGGTTGGGAATTAAACATGGCTGGGTGTATTTGTGGGAATTTCAATAGAACTATATTTGGAACAATACCATCATCATTGGATAAAAACCCAGAGCAACTATATTAATTAAATGAGGAAGTGCAGTGATTCTGGAAATGAGGCAGATCACAGGTTAATGACAGCCTCTCCTGATCACCATTAACCTTAGTAGTAATCATGGTATTGACTGTTTAGATGGTGGGTCTAGGGCACAGGGTAATTACTGAGGGCGGGGCAATCACGGGGAGGGGGTCTGCTCGGGTCCAGATCTGGCCTGGGTAATCACCAGGGTCACCAGACTATCTGAGAGTCAACTCAAGCTGCCAATTACCAAATTGAGGAAACAAGACCCATGAAACAACAACTTTCCACTTCTTAGACTGCTTTTTAAATCGATTTTTAACATTTGATGGACACTGATGCCCGAAAGATTCTTATATTTGCTTGAACTACATAGCTAACTTGCATGGGTTCTATTTGTATCTCATGAATGTCAGTTACAAGCCAATTAAACCATCCATGAAAGGTTAATTTAAAAACAATCAATGGGAAATAAACAAAAATCTGAACACGGTCAGCAGTATCTTACTTTAACTGCATGGAAAAGTCTCACACTAACAAGATAACTATATACATGACATATCTGTAATCTCATAACAAAATAGTTGCTTAGAAACTAGACTAGGTCTCAAATTATTTATTTTTTCATAGAAAATGAAATTAGATTTAAATTTCTTGTTCCATAGTATTTTCAGTTATCTTGCAGTGATAACTGGATTATTTCCAAATTAATAAACTGCTGCATTCTTTGGTGGAGTCTTATTAACCCTCTCCCTGCTGGATTAAGCACAAGTACCGCTCTGGAAACCATTTTGAAAAATGTTTTGATAACCGTATCCAATTAGATTTCACATAACTCATATTAGACAAACAAAAAAACAACCATAACTTATTAACCTGAAGTCAAGAATGGTTATTGATATTTTACAAACCACAATCCCACTTTCGCCAAATGCAATGCGTTTCATAATATAGCTTGACATAACCCATCAAGGGGCAACCCTCCCAAACTTCCTCGGCTCCATTGTAAGCGTGGTGTATTGTTTAAAGTAGTTGTTAGAGCATTACACGAATACTTTATTTTTAAATGTGGACATTAAAGGATTTATTTCACATCTATTCCCTCAACGCAATACAACAGGGTATTGACACCCTTTTAGTAAAGGCATAGCAATAGGTCAAAAGGCAGGTAATTTATTGCAAGGCAGATCCCATGTAGATTTATATACAGCTCTTGTTTGTTAATTCAGATCGGAGAGGATCCAGTATCACTGTCCTCAATCAGTAGGAACAGAAATACTCTGGATAATTGAAAAAGTAGGCTTATACCAGTGGCGTACATTTAGCTGACTTTAAAAAAAATAAAAATTAAATAAGCCAATTTTCAAGCAATGTCATTTAATAGACCAAATCAAATTCAATTAAAGAATTGAGGTGAAGCTGAGTATAGCTGAGTATAAGAGTGTTTTATTTTTTTATTTTTTTTATTAATACATGTAATTTGCTATATGGAAGTGGAAGTTGATACGCTTAAATAAAGCGGAACTGTTTTATAGATATTAACATAATTCTAGCACCAGATATAAGTGGGGTTGGACATTCTAGGGTGGGGTGTATGGGTGGTAGTTGCCCAATGGTGGGAGGGTGGGAGCTGTTGAGGGTGTGGGGGGTCCACTGGCAGAAAGGAGCTCTGAGGTACAGGTAAACTTTGTCTTGGCAGTGGTCATGTTTCCAGAGAGAGGAAGACTGGCAGACAGGTGTGACTTGTCTGGAGGTCACCGCAGGAGGTCACCACAGGAGGGCACTGTAGGCTGTGAGTGGTGGCAAAATGTGGACATTTTCTTGGGAGTTGTCCAGAAACATTGGACTGGTGTCAATGGAATATGTTAGAACTACTGTAGGCGTTATTACCAGAACTAGAGAATGTTATTTTACACTTCTCAAAATTGACAGAAGGATGTAAAGCATTGTCCCACCTTTGTTTTGTTAGGTTCATTGCGATATTAATTCCATTTTCAACACATTTTCTACATTGCATAGCAGGAGGACAATCCATATCAATGTGTTACAGTCATACTATCAGAAAGACGTATATGATAATACATGTACCCTTGGTAGAACCATGGTAGGATTCATGACCAAACCAAATGTAAGACGTCTATGTGTACCCTTGGTCGATCCTATGGCAGGACATGCTAGTATTCATGGTAGAACTCGTGGAAGACACATGGCAAGATGAATGGCAAGACATATGATAATACCTTAGGTAGTAGCCATGGTAGGATCCATGTCTTCCAATCCAAAGAATATCATGTCACCTTTAGAATATAACCGGCAGTGGATAAAACAGAACATCCCTTTAAAGGGCAAGGTCATAATGAAATAAATGTCCATCTTTTGCTTTCTAAAAATAGATTTGATTATTATCTTCTCGAAAACAGACATTGGACTAGTAATGTTTGCCACTAGATCGGCTGAGTCAGGTAAGACAACAGCCTCCAAATCACAATAATAAACTCGTACTCAGTAAGATCAGTAAATTATTGTTTGGAAATTTTGGTTTTAATGCACACATCTATCTATCGTGTGTAATCGGGCAAAATAAATCCTGTTCAAGAGTCTGAATCCATGCTGTTGTTAGGCAGATCTATCGAACAAAACCTTGCAGTACCCAACCGACAAGAAAGATAACTCAAGGCTGTTTAATTCTTTATTTGGCACGTATCCATTCACATTGCTAATTAACCATTTTTCTCCTTAAAACAAAACCCAATCCACTTCAATTACCCACTACACATGCTTTGTATATGCTCAACTTGATGCAAAAAAAATAACAATTTATTTCCAATTTGAACGGATTGGCCTAAATCGTTATGGCCTTGCCCTTAAAGTTATTTTTCTTCATAATACGATGCCCTCCTCTGCCAGTGACAGACATGGCATGTGGCATGTGGTGGAGATAAAGGGTGAGATCTGTTCATTTAGCACCTACCTACTGCCTTTGTACTCTGTACAAGACTTATCTACACAATCTACACCCATTCATCAGACAGCCATCACTTCTATACATTGGTCAAACTGTCAAAGATGGTGTCTGTCTGTGTGTGAACAGCGAAGCTTAAATCTACAGAAAATCTTATGGGTTTTGTTTATTAACTACCAGTTGGTTAATCTAAACTGTAAGATAATGAATCCCATTTTTATTTTTAATTAGATTCAACAATCAATATTCTTATCGTAATCAAATTTAATGTTTGATGATAGAATGTATTTTTTCGATGAAGACCAAATAATAGTCAGTGTTAAATTTTTTTATATATATATATATTCTGATGGCACAGTATTTCAGAATGTACAATACATCAATTTCAACACCAAAAACAAATATGAAAACTATTTATTTTCAAGAAAATATTCACAACATCAAGTTGTCAGCCTTGATATCTCAATGTCAAACCTACCTTTGTATTCCTATAAAGGTAATCCGTCTTTTCCTCGGTCACCCTGTTAACCCTAGCCAGATCACGTCTATATCCAATAATTATTATTTTATCTCAGAACCAGTGATTATGTGCAAGCCTGTTGAAGATTTAGGTGAATGGACCAAGCTCTGTGTCCAGAGGGGAACTTGACCACACAATGGCCACCTACCGACAATGTTTACTCCTCACTAGCCATCACAGATTGACCGCACCTGTCATGATAGCCAAATGCGACCTCTGACCTTTAACGAGCCCACAACAGGTGAGCTTCCATCAATGTAGCTACATTTGGTAAAACATATGTTCTGATGGCTGGGATCTTTACTGTTCATGTTTTCCCTTGCTATAGTACAACTTTGGTATACAGCAACAGGAATGTATTATATCTAGAATTTTTAAAGGAAATATAATGCACCAATTTCTTGTATTTTGTTTTAACACTGGCAAACTTGGTACCTTACATTAATCAAGATAAAAAAAAAATCATCATTATTTTTTATTATTACTATAATAATACCCAAAGTGTTCATTTCATTAGTCATCTAACGTCATTGTTCTTCAAATAGTGTCTACCTTTTCCTAATTGCACCATTTTGGTTCCATCCTCAATGGATGGACCATCACTGCATGGTTCCATTCCACTGGAATGTCTGTATGGTCTCAACACATTTCACAGGAATATCTGAACACATTCCAACATCACTGATGCTACTTGCTCTTGGCCACAGTTAAGTAGCCATCACTACAATAAAATATGGTTCTAAACATTATCTACTGGGAGTTATGACTGTGTTGTTGAAGGACATGCCTGTTATCAAACTTACAGCAGTAAAAGGAACATTATGATGTCACATTCACTTTGCTGTGTTTATCCTACAGTTATCTTAATTCCAGGCATTTCCATTTTATTGCAGTTATCACCCTCCAGGGGTCTGAATGCTATTAAAGAGTCTGACCCTGGCAAAATTACACCTTCATGCTCTATATGTTATGGTTGTTATTACCAAATGTACATCATTAACCCTCTCCATGCTGAAGGCAGCTGGAGATGCCCTAAAGAGATGTACCCGAGTTTAATTCAGCAGGGAGAGGGTTAAAGTTAACTAAGGTATTTAACTGCTAGATAATACAATACATGGAAAACTGTAAAATGGGAACAATCAAATTGAGAGTAGACCTATACAGAATGAATTGGATTTCATGATAATTTGATGTCACAACAAAAAAAAAGGCCAAAAAATACAACAGCTTATACTATAAAAATAATTATTATACTTTATGATAATTACTACACTGAGAACACCATCCTTTTGAATAGTTAAGCAATGGTTCTGTTATTACGGTCTGTTAAATGTACAATTGAGTATGATAATCTTAGCCTTGTGACCATCTACATACAGAGAGAAACAACAGTTGACAATATTTTCACATGGGAAGATCTCAGTTTAAGCTGAGAACTACTTACGCCTTGTTTGAGAAGCCAGACATCATTTCAATGTTGTGTGTATTTAGTCCAACACGAATGCATTCACATACATTTACCAGTTGTCAGTACCATAGTATACTGTGTTAGGGTGTCAATACCATACTATAATATGTTACGGTTGTAAAGCAGTAATATACAACCACATACAGTGTGTCAATAACCTCATTTCAATTATACTTTTTTATTTTATTTTGGCAAGCTTTAGTGTCTGGCATGATAATAAGTATAACATTATATAAATATTTATAGTGTTGCTGTTAAAGAGATAAAGTTCAAAGTATTATGCTCCAATATAAAATTGTCAATTCTTTCTATAAACTTATAAATATTAATGTTTCCAGTGAACAAGTTATTTTGGACTTGGTTAACCATGTATAATAAAAATGACTTTGATAGATGTATACTTCTTTATGAACATAGTTCAATTATCTATTATTATTATTATTATCATCATCATCATCATCATCATCATCATCGACTAGAATTACCTCCACGGCCAATGTAATTATGTCTCATCACTTAAGAAAACAAACACTAGCCAAGCAAATGTTATAAAACAAGCATATTTCACTATATTTTGACATTGGCATAAGCAACATTGGACAGAGTGGCAGGACTAACCACATCTTGTCACACATAGGTGGAGTTGATGTCAGCATAATTTTCCAGCTTATCATCCTATTGTGTTGTTACATATTTCTGTAATTACAATGTCAACCATGTCTCTATTAATTATTTCCATATAATTTTTTTGTGTATATTATCTATTTCACATACAGTTATGGCAATGTAACATAGATTTTATGGTATGGTATCTAGCAATTAATTGAAGATATCTGACAATTGAGGGTATCTGGAAATTGAGGATATCTGGCAAGTGAGGGTACCTGAAAATTGTTGGTATTGATAACTAATAGGCTTTTGAAACATATCTAACAAAGGCCTAGGGAGATTTTTGGTCGATTTGGGGTTTAAAGCCACTTCAAGATTTTCTAGGCATAGCATGAGGGTCTGGAGGCAGTATGACCAGGTTCGAGCCTAGCTCAGGCCATCGTGTAGCACTCTTGAACAAAGTGCTTAGAACCACACTGCTCCAGTCCACCCAACTGTGAATGGGTACCTGGTAGGATGAAATGAAATTGTGAATGAAAATCGTCTAGTTCCTTAAAAGGCAGCCTGGGTTGTATACTTCCCATGGAGTTGAGAATGTAAAATTAATGCACATTGATCCATTGACTGGGGTAATAATGAAGCGCTATGAGCAAGCTTTGAGCATGGATTTGGCACAATATACATACATACATTATTATTTATTATTATTAACATATATATCTATATCTATATCTATATCTATATCTATATATCTCTCTCTCTCTCTCTCTCTCTATATATATATATATATATATATATATATATATATCTATAATATATATATATCACAGCATTGCTAATAAA
>JAUTBT010003252.1:0-27820 GCA_032361225.1 Lepetodrilus schrolli | reverse complement strand
TATTAGTTTTCATCTGATTGTCTTTTATTCATTGACAACATTGCACATAGTATTCAAGTGAACAAAATACTTTTGACAAAAACATTTCCTTAGGAACAACACTGGTAACTAATGGTATTGACACTGGTAACTAAATGGTATTGACCCTGGTAACTAATGGTATTGACACTGGTAACTAATGGTATTGACACTGGTAACTAATGGTATTGTTGGGGCCAGTGGTAGTGCAATAGTTAAAATATTGGACTTCGGAGTCAAAGGTTTCAGGTTCAAATCCAGCCCCGGAAGCCGGGTATCAATGTTCGCGAAAGTTTTCTTTCTGACGCGATATTGATATGATGCGCTGTCTGTATCATGGTAATGCAGTTATTCATCCTTGGCCTGTCAGTACCAGCCGGTGCTCGCATGTTTACTGTGATTCCTCCTGTCCTAAACTGACAAGCCGTGATATAAGTGAAAGAATCTTGAAAGCGACTCTAAACCCCAATTTAAAAAATAAATAAATAACAAATAAAAATTGGTATTGTTGATGCAGGTTTGTCCAGCACGTCCTACGACTCAGATGACGACAGCTTCCACTTTGTCGACTATGATGAATACGATGCACAGGTCTTCAAGCTGCCATCTCGCAACGCAACAAGAGCTGTGTATGTCCAAATCTATCGTAAACTGTGGTCGGCAGTGTACATTGATCATCATATTAATAATAGTCTATTTGTATTGTGCTATGATACATATATGAACATGCTCTAAGCGCAATAGTATCTGGTTGCTGTAAAAATGGACTGCTGTTCCCACAGAATGATCACAGAGCTACGAGACTTTCTGGCTTTCTGTAAATGTAGTGTATAGTACAATTCTTGTAGAGCTATACCACTGAGATTTTGTGGGGAAGCTTTCTACCATATTTCGGAACTTGGCTTGAGGAATTTGGTGCCATTCTTCTTCCAATGCATCTGCAATTTCTTGAAGAGTACCTGGAACCTGAAGTTGTTTGGACATTCTTCCTTGTTAAAATAATATACAGCTAAACTTATATGCCCCAAAAGTCTATTGGACGTTAATTCATTTTGTTGAGTATATGATAGGTTTGAGATGTATCACATCACCACATGCTGATGGTCCTAACTGGAAGTATAAGCCTACTCACGCTTGAAAATTAAATACAGATGCAACTTATGGGCACAAGCCAAGACTGATCATGTACAGGCTTTTATCATTTAGGTAATTTCTTAATACTTAGTTTGGGGAAAATGTTAAACACTCCCTGCTATTTTAGCCAAGATGTTTGAAAATCTGTGCACTGCCCGCAAATCTATATGGTTCGAAACTTATTCCAAATGTATGTATTAAACACGTGAGTCATGGTTCATCTGTATACAGGCATGGCAATTTTCCATGGATCTGTGGAAAACCGCTTTCATTTTTCATGGGATTTATTTATTTTTGCTGGATGGCCTCCAGCCCCCAGACCCTGGGCTTGTTTTCTGCTTAAATCACAATTGTCTGTTGTATTACCATGCCTATGTACACCCAAAATGGCCTCCCAATGTTTAAACGTTGCTGGATCAGACAAGTGTTTACGATGACACCTGGCTGTCCAGGCTGGTCTATTATATATATGGGGCTGTTCCTTTCAACAGTGCAAAGTGTACTCGGACAATGATCTGTCCTGTTTGTACTTAGTGAAAGGAACGGCTCGCACACGTCTCGTGCAAGCAAGATGGCGGCAAAGAGTGCCCTTGGAAGTGTGACATCACTGTGCTTTCTCTGTGCAGTCTGCACCACCTCCCTAGTGAGTACAGACCGCACATGTTACGGCCCCATTGATATAATAGACCAGCCTGGACAGCCAGGTTTCATAGTAAATACTATGTTGAGCGTCCTCTACACAGGTCTGGGCGTAGTGCCACTGTCTACGGGCAACAGAACAGGAGGAAGAAATACAAGACTGTGACGGACCAAGGATTTCAGTTCGGAGAGTCGCGAACTCGTCACATCTCCGACGACTTCCTGGAGCACCGCAAGGAGAAGGAGGAGGTGAAAGTAAACACTTCCGCTGCCATGAGGATACCATCCAAAACTTTCTCTGGGGAGGATGTGACCCAGTCAGTGGGCTGTTACCGTATACCAGGTTAATAATACAAGAAAAGAAAAGAAAAATATATTATTACATGTATTATTATATATATTTTTGTAATTAAAAAAAAACGGGGATCCAAGCCTAACTACATGGTTTATTCAAATCCACGGAGCATAAACGGTTGTTATTTCGAGGGCACGCTGTATTAATGTATTGGTGATAATAGAAATTATTCCATTGGCAGTGATCAAGTACAGAGGACTGCATTTTCCCAATAAAAATAAATTCTCTTTAAATAGCCTAATTTGATGAGGTGTATTTTTTTTTTAATCAACTTTCAGTATTTCAATTTACACCTTTTTTTAAAGATAAGTGCCTCTGAAGATATGAATAAGAAAAGAATGTTTCAATATTTTCTTATTTGGTTTTCAGAGAGGACGACTAGTCATGAGTCATTGGACTCGTCTGAGAACGAGGACACCAGCTACTCACGTCCAGTGGTGGGCAGCGCAGGCTCCCCAGTTGGCTACTCACACCGGCAGAAGAACTACCGCCCCCAGAGGGCGCTCATCAACCCATTTGCACCATCCAGGATGCAGTTCAAGATGACCAGCAACAGGAGGAGATGGGTGCACGCCTTCCCCACCGGTAGGTTCAAGTCTCGTCCCTGGAGCGGGTGTTATTTGAACACAATCCACTTGTCGAATTTAAATAACACCTGCAAATTTCAAAACACCAATATTTATCTCCATCGTAACACACTTGATGCCAAAGTTCATTTTACAGAGGAACTCATTCTTGCTAGCACAAATGATGGTGGTGAAAAATTCCCATTCATAAGATTGAAATGGGGGACTCGAAACAGTCAAAATTTTGTTACGTCATTTATCTTCGGGGTACCTTGAAACGGCAACTATGATAAGATCATCTGTAGTGACGTCATGGAATTGACGTCACGTCGCATTGCTTGACGTCACTACTCCAGTCTGTGCATTTGTAGATGGCCAGCTGGTAGCGTAAGCTACCGCATACTTGATGTTTGGATGACTCACTTGGATCAACTCTCACTGTAACTTATGATATTTATCCAATTTGTCCTCATTATTCATGGTAAATTCCATGTCCAGAATATATTTCTTGAAATATATTACCGAAATACTTTCTCTGAGGTGGAAGTCTACTCGCGGCAGCCATAGTAGAATCAGTAACGATCAGTATCACTACACCATGATGCGGCTCCGGGATCTAATGATATTTGATCACGGAACGTTTTATTTCTCGACCAATCAAATTGCTAGAAATATCCTACATGTGTTACAATGTCCCTTTAATTCTGTCCACAGACCCTCAGGGAGCTGCTGTACAGCATCACCACTACCTGTGTTCTACAGCCGACGATATTGACGAAATACACAAGCCTACCAGGGAAGTCGTAAAGGTATGTCTGGAGCTGAAGGACTAATAGGAGATTAGTGATAGATGGTGAAGGGGTGTTAGAGGGGGTGGTGGTGGGGGTGGTGGTGTTGGCATCTCATGGTGGTATGCTTAACATGGGAAGAAAACCTGTGACAATTTGCAAGTAATACGTAATTCTATTTCCTGTCTATTCATATTTGTTTATTTATTTTTAAATTACTGCTTTAATTATTAATTAGTCTAATCATCGCTTATGGGTGAAATATTCCCACAGCAACGCAAACCATTCAATCAATAAATCAATAAATTTCCCATCACTGGTGTGTACGTAGAGGGAGGTAACTACAGTAGGTATGCAAATATTCTAGAGTAAATACTGTGCAAGATTTGAACTCGGGTCTTTTGATTTGTGGTTTATGCTTCACATTGTTGGTAGGAAAGTAGTATGTCGATAGGAAATGATTAACCAGTGATGGTGGAAAGTAAAATATTATAAAACATTGTTCATATCTGAGGACAAAATTATCCGAGTCTAAACTGGAAAGTTCTTTCATATTCAGGCTGCTCAGATTGCTGTGGATTCACTCAAGAAGAAGTTTGTAATCAGACAGGAAAGTTTCGATGAAAGTGGAGAAGTTAATAGGTTAGTTCCAAAAATATATAAAACATTAACCTTCTTGCTGCTGAAGTCAAACAGTTATTCCCTATGGATTAGTGACATTGGTCGAGTCTGCAGTGAAAGGGGTTAATGGACATCTTTTTGTGTGCATATTGATGATGAATTCTCTCCCTTCCCACAGTTTGGATGGAGCAGAGATAGTCAGTGCATCTCCACGTCATTCTCACATGGGGAAAGCCAACATGCTGTCAATCCTGTCTTCAAATTCCACTAACAGCGAATATGGTAAGATGTTAATTTGCTTAGTTATACATAGTCATGACTAGTATAGTGGAAGGGGCTGGTGGTAGCAATGGTAGAATATTGGACTTGGTAGCCAAAGGACCAGGTTCAGATCCTATCCCAGGATCCCGGCATCAATGGCCTCCAAAGTTACCTTTCTGACGTGATCATGATAGGATGCGCTGTCTGTACCGTGGCAAGGCAGTTATCATCCTTGGTTTGTCAGTACCAGCTGGTGCTTGCAGGTTTACTGCAACATTCAGTGCTACGGATGTTGTGGGTTTCCTCCTGCTCTACTGACAAGCCATGACATAAGTGAAAGAATCTTAGAAAGCGATTCTAAATCCCAATTCAAAAAAATAAAAAGTAAATAAATAAATGTAGAATCTCCTATGAGTAGACATATGTTACTGAATTTATTAAAAGAGTTGGCAAAACTGATGTTATGCGATGCTCAGATAAGCATAATATCATTTTTGCCAACAAGTTAAATAAATTTAGTAATGTATGAACATGATTGTGAGATACTATTTATCACATAACTGTAGAAACTATTGTAATATCGATTTTTCAGTCACAAACACTAAATAGGCAAATATTTTGAGAACTGGGTTAAAGCACACAGACAAAATATAGTTCCAAGTAAATGAATGTGTAAATATTAATAAATGTGTTTGCATATTTAATTGAAGAAATGTTTTAATTATATATTCGACAAATTAAGTCCCAAGAAAAAGTTCTAAAAGAGGTCCAAAAGGACTTTGATTTCGCATAAGAATACAATTATAAAAATCCATTGTGTTATTGCACTAGTGAAAATAGTTATATTTATAGCATGGGGTTATTGCTTTCCCAAACTCCTATGTTAAGTGATAAACAGTAGCTGTTGAGTGGTTGTATTATTGGGGTGGTTATGAGGGGACAGACAGGAGGGATGAGAGGCTAGTACAGAGAGTGACACAGTATAGTACAGCTGATAATACACAAGTCAGGCTTGTTTAACCCCAATGTTCCAACGCCAGTTGCTTTAGCATAAATAGCATTATAGAGATTTTCTGACCAGCATCAGAATTTCATTTCCCTTTTATTCGCCTATTTGCTTGAACAATGTATATATGCCACGTTTTCTCCACACTTGAATAACTGTTCACATAGATAAGTATATTCTTGTATTTTTTCTCTATTTAAATTTGTTTTATTATTAGGGTTTAGAGCCACTTTCAAGATTATTTCACTTATATTGTGGCGAGGAGAGGTATAAAATAAGCTCTACATCGTGGCTTGTCAAATTGACCATGCTTGTGAATTGTGTGGGTTCTATGTTGTAGGTCGACCCATGTCCAGGAATCAGTCTCATGACGGCTTTTGGCTGTGGGGTCCTACTGGGGAGCAGCCTTGGAGTCCAGACATGACAACAGGTATGTTGTGTTAAAACGAGGCATGTAACAATAGGGACAGTAGTGGATAAGGTGCCCATAATGTCCCAATTTCGGGGGAAATTTTCAAAATCTAATGGTGGGGATAATGGTGCTGTGGCTATCTTGCGGGTGCCTCAGCGTTCTTTCCTTGCAATGGGTGCATTGGGAGCTTTTAGTGCGGAGTAAATAGTTCTCGATATGTCAGAGAAATCTTTACTGACTGTAAGCCCATAGACATGTTGTAGACAGCCTCGCTCAGGCCCAGTACAGCCCCCTCAACATTCATACAGATGCCGTACGATTTTGGGACGGAATTTCGGGCCCCTCAAATCATATGGCACCGTACAATTTCCAAGATCATCATACGAGTATCTTACGATGTCCGTGTGAATCCATCACGAGCCCCGTGCAATGTGTAAAAATATCACTGCTCCCGTCCAACTGCCTCGTGTTTGGAGTCGAGAAAACTTCAAAGGGCACCACACAGGCCCCGCTGAATATGTGAATATGTGAATGTCTCATCTGAGTCATTTCCGGTGACAGGCGTCCAGTGACAGGCATCTGGTGCCACCTAATAGGAGATATATCATTAGATAATTGCTAATCAAAGTTATATTTAACAAATATCGATATGGCATGTTTTTAAAATGGAACTGTAGACTTTGATAAAAATATGCTAATGAACATAAACCATAAAGTTATCTGTAGACCATATTTTGTGAACATAATACCGCGGTTGCTAGCAAAGCTTGCGACGGTTCCGATGAATTATGTCTGCATCGTCACGTTTTCATGTGACGTCACATTTTCATGTGACGGTCTGTCAGTGGAAGTAACTTTGGCCCCAAGATTACGAAAAAAGGTTTTTGAGTACAATTTCATGCTCAAATTTTATATGGAGATTTGTGAACAACACTTTGAGTTGAACATGAAATCATACTCAAAACATCTCGTAATCTCAGTGGCCTGATCTCATTTCGGAGTGCCATTTTGCTTCATCTCCAGCTGCTGTATAACAAACTTTTATCTAAAAGGTATTTTCAATCAAATATTATTTATGTTTATGCAGGTGCTTATTAAATTCTGTATAGTCAAATAATCTCATGATCTTGATATTTTGTTACCTGATTTGATTTATATAATTTTGAAATGCCTTTGCCTTTCTTTCACTATCATTGTGAATCCTCAGTGTATTTAAATACATAGTTATTTATTTGTTTTCAAACTTTCCAACACTAATATCCCAGGAAACAATAGTGCTTGTCCCAGTAACTTTTCATGAAACCTGCTAATAGCCAATCAAATAGCTCCTTTCCAAATATTGTTTGTACTTTTGACTGGTTATTTGTCTAGGATAATGTACTGCTTTTTGTATGGACAGCCAGTCAACAACAAACAACTGGTGCATTTCTGAACAAAAAGCTTTGTATTAATGCTCTAATTTGATTTTCTATCTCTTAACTTCCTGCTACATGACTTTAGAGTTAACGAAAGGTGATCCAGAGGAATGTGTGTTCTTCATTTTAGAATAATTTGGAAATTAAAAAACATTTAATTATATTAATATCATGAGTGTTTTGTGTATTATTTTATCACTCGATTCACTGATCTAGTTCTATTATTTACATACAAGTTAAATCCTGCCCCGGGGGGCCCGGCATCAATGTTCACGAAAGTTACCTTTCTGACGTGATATTGATAGGATGCAATGTTTATAGAGTGGCAATGCAGTTATCATCCTTGGTCTTGTCAGTACCAGCTGATGCTTGCAGGTTTACTGCAACTATCAGTGCTACGGATGTTGCGGGTTTCCTCCTGCCCTAAACTGACAAGACGTGATATAAGTGAAAGAATCTTGAAAGCGACTTAAAACCCCAATCAAAAAAATAAAAAATAAAAAATAAAAATCTTGTAGAATAAAGACAATTATTTCAAATAAAATCAATTTAATGTGTTTGAATATCAGGTTATTTATTAGGTGACAGTATAGAACAGGATGAAACCCACAACATCCATAGCAAACAGTGTTGCAGTAAACCTGTGAACACCGGCTGGTACCGACAGACCAAGGATGAACAATAATCTAATGTGTTTGAATGTGATGGTATTCATTAGGTGAGAGTATGACAAGTGTGACGAAGCTTCAATGTATATTTATTTACCTGCTCTTCATCAGCAATAGGACCGAAACCAGAATATTTAAGGCTTTCCCGCTCTCGCGCAGACAATTTGTATAGGGAGTGTAGGTCACTCTTCCTTCTCTCATGGTAGATATCCAACACATATGCCTGCAAGCCAAAATATATTTTAGGTAGATTGAATCTATCTAAATATTGTTCCATGCGTATGGATGGTGGACAGAGATTGTGGAAGCTTTCTATGTAGTTCACACAGAATGTTAAGTATTTATCATGTCTACGTTAGACTAGGAAGTTTACCATTAGAATCCCGCAAGTGCCAATGTAGTATTGTGGCATATGATATTATATGCCATATTTCTATGTCATGCCTCATCATTATAAATGAAAAAAAATGAACTATTTAAAAAAACTTTGTGACTTGATGGATTTAAATATATTTGTAAATTTAAGGTCAGACGATGATGATGTAATAATGTGTGCATTATGAAAATATTGATAATTAGCAGGATGTTAGTAATATGATACAGGACATGATTCACCACAGAGAAGATACCTGGGGCTCCTCAAGGGGGAGGAATAAGCAGACAGTGGCAGGGGAAAATAATACATACCTTCATTTCTTCAGACAACAAATGCTCAATTAGTGCTTGGTTCTTTTTCTTACGATTCTCCTTCCTGTAATAACACCGATGGTCAGAAATCTTCGCAATGATGACAGGATTGATTGAAAGTGCGAAAACAATTATGATAAGGTGCAATGTTATCTATTTTGTCATCATTCTCATCAACGGTATAGATATTAGCAGATGCTTGATTGGTTGATTTGGGGTTTAACAGCATTTTCAAGATTTTGTTCACTCACATCATGGTTTGCATGCATGCATATGTACTGCTTGTACTATTCTGGATTTCCACCAGTTTTAATAGTGCTAACTCACTTGGAATATCACATGCCGCAGATAGAACATGGATACCCCACTCAGACACAGTATACCGATTCCGAGCCGACCAGTCCTTAATGCTGAACGCCAAGCTGGGGAACAACTAAGTACCATCTTTTAACGTCTTTTGGTATGGTGCGAATCGGGAATCGAACCCGACCTTCCGCACTCCGAGCCGACGCTCTAGCCATTACGCCACGGATCCTGCATTTATCTCAGAAATACCAACTGAAACCATTGGAAATGATCGAAACAGTGTTTACATGTAATACTTCATTCCAGGAAAGTTCATGTTTTTCACCAAATATTTACACTTAAAAACAGTTTTAATCACAATCTCAAATATCAGTATATGGAGTCAAATGTTACCTTACTACTACTACTGACTACTACTATCTACACCAGATAGATATACGGTAATGATACCTCCATCATTACTGATACTAAGTACTAGTTACTACTAATAATAATAATTGTAATTGTTCTAGTGTGTGGTTACACCTTCTACTGTTCTGTGCTAGAAGTATGCAGATGTCAGTAAAGCAATCAATGCAACCTTCCCCAAGAGGATTTCTAGAAGAAAATCAGTGCAACTAACCTGCCACCGAGAATCCTGAACATATGGGACAAACATACGGGGCAGACGTTAAACAGTTCATTCCAACTAAAAGCTTCACACGTCATGCACAGCTGACATAACGTGTAGGTGCACGTTCTACCTACTCACAGAATCCGCCCTACCTACTCACAGGATGTCCGCCAAATCTACTCACAGGATATCCGCTCCACCTACGCACATACCTAGTCACAGGATGTCCGCCTCAGCTACTCATAGGAATGAATGAATGAATGAATGCTTTCATCGCAGCGGGAATATTTCACCCATAGGTGACGATCCTACTCATAGGATTTCCGCTCCACCTACTCGTAGGATGTCCGCCATACCTTTTCGCAGGATGTCCGCACTACCTACTCATAGGGTGTCCGCTCCACCTACTCATATGATGTCCGCCCTGCCTACTCACAGGGTGACCGGCATAGAACAACGAGCAACACTAGCAATATGAAAATGGTTTTTAATGGCGCATCTCCCGACTCGTGTGAAACATGATACGCTATACAGCAATCAGCTCGTATGTTCAGATATTTATATATGTAAACTAGATGTATAGAAAAACACAAGGCATTTAACCGCAGGGATGGCAACACAATCAATTCAATTACAAATACCATTCTTGTTCACTCATTATATGTCTAGATCTAACAGACAATGTATTACATGTCAGGAGCCATGTTCAATACAGATGGACGTGGGTGATGGTTTGCCACTTAGTGAATAGCCAGACGTGTATTTATATAATTTACATGCATACACAAATACAAATATATGGCGTGTATATATTAATAATTCAATCGACATGTCATTGGGCGATATTTAAAAATATATCTGCAAGCACGTATAGAGAACAAAGACGCCATCATTTACTGTGGTAAACTTAGTTCTAAACAACACGATAACAAACCACAGTTGAGCATTCAATGTATCGTAAGACATCCGGATATAACATATCAACAAAACCTAATATATAACGTGGCAAATATTCCTCAGTTACAACCAATTATAAGAGACTTGTCACCAAGCATGTTGTTAGTGAATGTTGACAACTAGACGAGTATCCAACGAGTACGCTAGTTCTACTTATGTGCCACACTATTTCGGCGATAAATACACTTATATCTTTAAATAGTGACAATCTAAATGTTAGCTAACTTCCTGTACCAGCTGTTTTCTCTCCAGCATGAAGCAGCAGACAAGAACCCGGATGTAATGTCAATCATGACTGAAGGTGGTTGATAGCTACTATACGCTCACTTTTTGTGAATTATTGTATACTCAAAAGCATTTTCAACATCATCAACATCATCAACATCATCATAAGTATAATCATAATCATTATCAGTTTACTATTACATAATGTTACATATATCTAGGAAACTAGGAATATTGGTTTCACATTTATTGCACGAAGCAATCTACGGTTTACAGGAATCTATTGATAAGAAAAACATATGTTTAAAAGTATTAAGTGAGTATAAATGAATTGTTATTTACGGTCGCAGAATATAGGTTAGTGAATACAACTAATACAAACATGCACGCACACACGTGCGCGCATACACAATAAGTCTTTTTCTGTACTAAATTGATTTTGGGTTTTAAATGCACTTTCAAGATTTGTTCACTCACATCATGGCTTGCATGCATATGTACTGCTTGTACTAGTCGATTTCCACCAGTTTTCATAGTGCTAGCTCACTTATACCATGCCGAAGATGGAACATGAATACCCCACTCAGACACTATATTGACTCCGAGCCGACCAGTCCTTGCTTTACCCCTTTAATGCTGAGCGACAAGCTGGGGAACAACAAGTACCATATTTTAACGTCTTTTGGTATGACGCAACCGGGGATCGAACCTGCGACCTTCCGCACTCCGACGCTCTAACCATCACACCACGGAGCCGGCAATGATGATGAATGCTTTTCTCAGACACAGTACTACACATACATGTACTCATAGCTCAAATATTTACTTTAACAGTTTTACAAACACGTCAAAACTCAATACTTGGTGGGTAACGTATAGACAGCGAAACCGAGCATTCTTTGATATTAAAAATAACTTAGCATGTAACCTTGGAAAACAGTCCTGACTTCCGAGAGACTAGTGAATTGTGAATGGATGATGCGATGGAGATACATTATTAAGCTAGCTATAAAAGTGCAGACAAATGATCAAGCGAAAATTCCTCTGGGACGTCAATTGTGTAGCATACACACAGGAATTCCTGACTGGCAAAATGGATTGAAAGAATGAATGAATGAATTAGTGCTTTACGTCGCAACAGGAATATTTCACCGATAAGCGAAGACTATAATGTATATTACAATATACTAACAAAATGGTTGGAAACCAATGTTTAAAAAAGGACCTACGCCGCAGTAGGCGTGATAAGGCCATTGGGCATTTACCTAGAGCAGCAGGATAATTAACACATGATTAACACAGATGTCCTCAACAGAACATGAATAGGACCTCCAGTAATTAACTGTTGATTGAAATCTAACATAATTAGAATGCAACATTACCTAACGTCTGCCCACTTACTATTGGTCGCCTGTAATATGTTGTTAGTACAATAGTATCATGTAGACGAATATGACGTTATGCCAAAAGTATCCTGTATATGTGCATAATCGATACTACTAGATAGAGAGGTGTGCTATAGTACTAGCATACAGTAAACCATAGTACTAGAATAATGCTCCTTTGGAGGTATATCATGCGGCAGATAGATCATGGATACCCCACTTAGAGACAGTACTGACTCCTTGCTTTACCCATTTAATGCTGAGCGACAAGTAGGAGAACAACAAGTACCATCTTTTAATGTATTTTGGTATGACGCGACCGGGGATCGATCCTGCGAGCTTCTGCACTCCGGTCCGACGCTCTAACCATTACGCCACGGAGCCGGCCTCTGAAGATGGCCAACATGAGTAACATGTTTTCTGATTATTGTCAGTGGAGGAGTAGCTTGAGATATTGATGAAGTGGGAATGGATGTGGATATTGAGGTGAGGATGGAGGTGCATGTAGATTTCCACAGGCCGAGATTGAGGCTGAAATGGTGTCAGAAAAAAACACCAAGATGTTCATCATATGAACTTGAGCCAATTCTTTGAAAGAATATCAAAAACATTCCAGAAAAATACAAAAATATTACTACAGGACAGTTGGTGCTTAATATATGACCATCAGTATATATGACCAACAGAGTATAGACTACACACTTACAGTTAGGAGGGATACAGCAGTATCAGATGACTGAATATGAACAAACATACATTCCAATATTACAGTTCAAATATAAATATGCAGACAAGTTATAAAATTAATTCACTTCCAATTTTTTGTGTAATACTCTAATACAATATTTACACCTCCTGAGGAACATTTCATCGACCAATTACATAATGAAGCCCTTTTCAGATGATGTTGTTTTCTAGCTTCACCGCCAATAGCTAGGCCTGCTTTATGTGGACTAAATACCAAGCCCCTGATCTACAACAATCGTAGAACTACAAGAGTCGTAGTGTCATAAATGCAAACGAGTTACAACTCTCGTAGGTCTGCAATCACTCTGTGCAACAGGGTACACATCTGTAAGAGTTGTACTAATAGTTAACTAGCATACCGGATCTTCGAACCATACCTATTTACATACACAGATGTTATGCCACAGCACAGTAAACACACTATCAATGACCATGATCGAAATATCATCAGAAGTTATCTTTTAAACTTGCATCTTATTACACGTGTTTGTTATCAATTTCTGTTGTTTTTATTTGTCGGAATGATAGCTCTACACGGCTAACGTTCTTTGTTATTGACATACATGTATCTGACATTAAATAAAGTTTCTTCTTCTTCTTCTTCATTCTGGTAAGAGCTGCTCACACTTCAATAGCCACCATGTCAGATAAAAATGTACAAGCATCCCCTGAAACTAGCTATGTTAATTGGTAATAGATAGGAAGATAAAATAATTAAATGAAGATCTGACACCCAATACCTTACAGACTACAGGTCAGGTCTGATTAACAATTCTAATGGTAACTGGATCAGACAGTTGAGTCAGGAGGCTTACCAACTTTATTTCAAACCATGACAAGAGTAGCATGAAGGTGCTATCACATCCATAAGTGATACCCTGGTAGTTGTTCTACCATGTCCATGAGTGGTACCCTGGTAGTTGTTCTACCATGTCCATGAGTGGTACCCTGGTAGTTCTACCATGTCCGTTAGTGGTACCCTGGTGGTTTTTCTGCCATGTCTACTAGTACGATTCCTTACCAGAGCTAGCCTGTACTGCATTAGTGTAAAGGATCATGTTATCTACCACCAATAAACCTGAAGAGACACGAACAGATGTAAAGTTTGGACAGATGTGTGATCTAGCCTATTCAAAGATGTCCTCAATGTACATGTAGGTATCTTGTAAATAAATCTACATGAGCCAACAATGCATGCACACATGCATGTATACACATGCATGCATACACAGACACACACACACACACACACACACACACACATGTATTTGCACACACACACACACACACACACACACACACACACACACACAGAGAGATGTACTCAGTATTTAATAATTGTCACTCCTCCCTCCACCACAATGAACTATTTAGTCATGAGAACCAGCCTCTGACAGGTCTAACACATCACACATATATCTGACACAGTACAATCTGACACAGCACGATATGACATGATCTGGCACAGTACAGACATCACTGGCAGATGACACGGCTTGACATAATGATGACAGTGAGGCCGCTTGATGACTGATCAAGGTCAGAGGCCATGGAATTCATCCAATCAGGAGACAGGCTGACGTCTATGTACCTGTGAACACACACAAACACAGCGATGTACATCTTCCCTTCATATCACTGCACACAACATATGACAATGTACATCTTCCCTTCATATCACTGTAAACAACATGTGACAATGTACATCTTCCCTTCATATCACTGTAAACAACATGTGACAATGCACATCTTCCCTTCATATCACTGTACACAACATGTGACAATGTACATCTTCCCTTCATATCACTGTACACAACATATGACAATGTACATCTTCCCTTCATAGCACTGTAAACAACATATGACAATGTACATCTTCCCTTCATATCACTGCACACAACATATGACAATGTACATCTTCCCTTCATATCACTATGTACATTTCCCCTTCATATCACTGCACACAACATATGACA
The DNA here is from genome assembly GCA_032361225.1 of Lepetodrilus schrolli. Taxonomy (NCBI): domain Eukaryota; kingdom Metazoa; phylum Mollusca; class Gastropoda; order Lepetellida; family Lepetodrilidae; genus Lepetodrilus; species Lepetodrilus schrolli. Next base: position 13,041 of record JAUTBT010003252.1, on the reverse strand, counting down.
ATGTACATTTTCCCTTCATATCACTGTAAACAACATGTGACAATGTACATCTTCCCTTCATATCACTATGTACATTTCCCCTTCATATCACTGTACACAACATATGACAATGTACATCTTCCCTTCATAGCACTGTAAACAACATGTGACAATGTACATCTTCCCTTCATATCACTGTACACAACATATGACAATGTACATCTTCCCTTCATATCACTGTAAAAAACATATGACAATGTACATCTTCCCTTCATAGCACTGTAAACATGTCATGTGACAATGGTCTCCAGTTCCTCATAATCAGCAGTGCCATACTGGAGAAAAAACCCTCAAACCTCTAACCTGCAACATCAATTGTATGCAAACAAACATGTTCATGTTAATATGAATGTTCATTTAATTATTTGGAACGGCCTGACTACACTGGCGGTTCTCTCAATAACAGGATGTTTACTTACTTGCTAACTCCATACATTCAGGCCCTGAGATTGCGAAACATTTTTGAGTATGATTTCATGCTCAACTCAAAGTTCTATTCACATATCCCCAAATAAAATTTCAGCTTGAGCATGAAATCGTACTAAAAAAAGCGTTGTAACTGCCGGGCCGGTGGACTTACTTGTTAACGTTATAGATTCCGGTACTTCAGTGCGTTCATGATCTCCTGTTTGTACCTGTCTTGCTGTGTGTTGATTTTGTCATCTCCCACACAACCATCCTCATATCTGAAACATCAATGTACATGTCATCTGAAACATTGCAAACATGTTACACTTAAAATTTAGTCAACTATTTGTCAATACATTATTTTCCACAAAATTAGAAAATACTTAATAATACTGAAACAATGACTTGTGTGTTTTCTGATACATGGGCCAAGTATAGAATAGGTATTAAGAAAGTGAAACATATGAAAATATGTCACCAATAGTCGTCTGAAAAAATATGTATCTCCTATTTTAACAACCATACATTTTCTTCGTTGCTTTATTCTGATCATTCAATTCATAGTAATACCAAATCAGAAAGATGACTCAAAAGTAAATTTCACGTTTTGGTGATGTTGGCTAATGTCATTCTGCACCAGATCTACTAGTTAACAGACTGACGGCCATCGTCATTGGTGTGCACCTACAATTCCAAGTTTATTACCTGAATATACAATGGCTAACATCGTAAATGGTAAATAGTTTCTGCTGTCATAGTTTGCAAAAGGCTGGTTAAATCTTACATAATACTGCATGATGAATAGAAATTGTCAGAATACACTCAGTCTTGGGCACTGAGTCGTTTGCCTGGCCAGGAAACCAGCACATGTCAACCTGTCAGGTGTGTGCTTTCGGCGAGATAGCAGAGGCATCTGCTGACCGACTAGCTGACCGACTAGCAGACCAATTAGCAGACTGACTAGCAGACCAACTAGCTGACCGACTAGTAGACTTACTAGCAACCCGACTAGCAGCCCAACTAGCTGAACAACTAGCAGACTGACTAGCTGACCGACTAGCAGACCGACTAGCTGACCGACTAGCAGACCAACTAGCAGACCAAGTAGCAGACCGACTAGCAGCCAGACTAGCTGAACAACTAGCAAACTGACTAGCTGACCAACTAGCAGACTGACTGGCAGACCAACTAGCTGACTGACTAGCAGCCCGACTAGCTGAACAACTAGTAGACCAAGTAGCAGACTGACTAGCTGACTGACTAGCAGCCCGACTAGCTGAACAACTAGCTGACCAACTAGCAGACTGACTAGCTTACCGACTAGCTGACTGACTAGCAGCCCGACTAGCTGAACAACTAGTAGACCGAGTAGCAGACGGACTAGCTGACCGACTAGCAGACCGACTAGGTGACCGACTAGCAGACCGACTAGCTGCACAACTAGCAGACTGACTAGCTGACCGACTAGCAGAATGACTAGCAGAATGACTAGCAGACTGACTAGCAGAATGACTAGCTGACCGACTAGCAGAATGACTAGCATACTGACTAGCAGACTGACTAGCAGACTGACTAGCAGACCGACTAGCTGATGGGAGGTACCTGGTAGTAGAGACGGCAATCAGGCATACTCACACAAAGAAGAACCTGGTGCTCACATGTTCCACATGAAAACACACCCAGATGTCACCAGTTTTCTTCAATGAAGGGGAGGTCACAACTGTGGGGATGACGATACAATACATCAGAAACACTAGACTCAGCATGGGATATTTAACCAAAATTAAACTTATGATGAAAAATACATTGAAGGGCCCAGTTTCACAGGGCCATTGTATGCCTGCAGTTATTGTGTAAAAAAATGCATTATTATTAATATGGACAATGTCTGCTGACCAATGGCTATCCGGAGGCGCTAGGTTTTCTATCAGCCAATGAGAGCTCACCTTCACACAGAGCAATACACGTGATGTTGTCACTTGTCAGGAAACGAGTTCTGGGCTGAAATGAACGAAAACACTGTTACAATGACACAGACAATATACATGTGATGTTTACATATATCTATTCTATTGAAACCATTGCATAATAACTTTTCTTGAGGTAAACATGGTAATAATAATAATAATAATAATAAGTAATTTACATAGCGCCTAGGATCTAGACTAATTACTCAATGCTGCGGAATAAAATAAAGTTATACTATTATTATCATTGGTATTATTATTTGTATTATTATTATTATTATTATAGTTATGATAATTATGCTGGAGATGTATTGGCACACAAGGTAGAGTGGTGTCCTTACCCTGCCAGTCTCCTGTGCTTTGTTCTTCGTGGTGTGGTAACCATAGCCCATGTTAGAGTAGCCGAATGACACGGAGGCGTTGGGACTCAGATAGATGCCCTTACCAAAGGCTGCCCCATTCACCTGCACGTAAGTGTGACAACCGTGATGAAATAAGATCCACGGACACTGGTGATGGCGCACTTTCATAAAGCTCCCAGGTCCTCTATGAAATCATAACCATCTCATTAGTGACCTCGCATGCATCAGAGAACAAGATCACTATATGACAGGGTTATTGACACGTAGCGGATACAGGTGCTTCATGAAATAGTGTCCAGAACGGGAGGTGGGATTCAGCGCAAAGACTGAGACATTGATATAGACAGAGGGCTTAGTAATAGTCAGAGAGATACATATCTAGACAGAAAATATAGCTAGATATAGATAATAAGGCTTAGGTGAAGACAAATGCATAGATACTTGTTCAGAAACTTAGCATCTGTATTCTGGTCAAAGGGGAACAACTCCTGTGCAACATAGAACAAGGTGTACGTAAAATGTCCGTCATTGTTGGCATTGCCATGCCTTGATAACTGAAAGTGAGTGAGGCACTGTGTGCACATCAGACCTGTTTGCTTGTCCCTGATGCCACTATCAGTCCTTCTCGTATGATGGAGTGCCAGTTTTCAATCCGCGATCCACTGAAATGTGTAATATGGAGCATATTTAAGAATATCAATAAACAGGATTTTTATATGCAGTTTATTTTTTAGCTGGTGTTTAGAGCTGTTTTAAAGATAATTTTGACCATATCATAGCATGTTGGTGAAACACCTGTAGCACTCAGTGTAGCAGTAAACCTGCAATCACCAAAAGGACAAGTTATGTCGACAGTGCAAACATTGTTTTCTATGAGTCAATGACCAGAAAAATCACTGGACAGGATTAAACCAATCCCTGCTGGATTTGGCACAGACACTACCCATTAAGGCATGTCTGGTTGCCTCCAGCATGGAGTGGGGAAAGGTGTGTCTGGTTGCCTCCACATGGAGTGGGGTAAGGCCACTTACTGGAAAGCAAACGTGCTCCCATATTTCTTCCTCTCCTCCCGGAACTTGACCTCTTTGGCCGGTGGGGATGACATCAGCAGGAATTGGTGTGAGGTATGCATGAACGACAGTTGCTGAAACCACAACATTATCTACATTCGTGTACCACAACACTCAGTGTTTTAGTGTTTTACATGTAATACTAACATTTGAGTAACTGGGCTAGTTCATTTCGGCTTTACACCATTTTCCACAGTACAGCTGTATACCTAGGAGGAAATGATCTGACCGTCATATCCAGCCATTTTTGACTTTAGAGAATCTCAGCCTACTGGATGCCCTAACTGAACTGATCTGCTAATGTTTGGAGGAGAAACTTCAACATCCAGGTGTTGAGATCATAACCAAAATCAATAACAATCTGAACCGTACTGTTCTTTGTTGCTTATCTACATCAACAATTTGTACCTAACATATTTTGTTGCCTGTAATATAAAATAATTCTATATCTGTGGCTACTGGCACTGACTAATTGGCACTGACTAATTGGACTGATATTGGACTTACCCTGTCAACGGGTAACTTGACGATGTGAGATCGGTTGCTGGTTATTATCCTGTGAAGCAATACACACAGGATGAAGAACAATACACACAGGATGAAGAACAATACACACAGGATGAAGAATACACACTGGTTGAAGAATACCACCACTCTACCTCAGGACATAATGAGTAGGAAACTACGATGCTCTGTTCCCATGGTAACACACTCACAGTACAGGAAATAGTTCTGTCAGACTGTGCTGTACATCCGGACTACAAGTATATAATTTTCATTGTATCAAATAGATCCTGTTGAAGTGGATAGCTTTTACTTTCAAACTGGCACATAGCCATAATGAAGACAACTTCGTTTAATGCAACCTCACTGGGGTACAACCTCACTGGGGTATGGCTGGTGAGAGTAAGTAGAACAGTTGGAAGGATGATCTGTGCGACTACTGACCACTGTAGGAGAGGGTAGCAGAGAGCATCCTTCACGTCCAGTTGCTTCTTGAGTTCAGAGCTGGTCAGTCTCATCATCTCCTGGATGTCTGGGAACTGTGTCAGGATTTTAGTCACTTTGTTGTAGTCCCTGAGCTGAACACACCATAACACATCATGTAGTTAACATTATGTATTCCTGCTATCACACCCCACACATCACAACACATCATGTAGTTAATATTATGTCTTCCTGCTATCACACCCCACACATCACAACACATCATGTAATTAACATTATGTATTCCTGCTATCACACCCCACACATCACAACACATCATGTAGTTAACATCACATCTTCCTGATATCACACTCTACATAATCCTCTAGCCGTAACAAATATGCCTAATGTTGAATGTATCCTGTGGACAGGGGAGGATTTATTAGGCTAATAGCATTAGGGACGATACTAGGATGAGTGCTCCAAAAAGTGAATTAACTGCTGATAAATTCTTTACTAAATACAACAGTACAATGGAAGATGATACTGATGTAAATTTGGACGTAACTGAAAATAACCTTATGGAATGAATTCTAAACTCATACAGGTGGAAATACATTTGGGATCATAATGGGTGTGATATAAAACTAAATCTAAGTGACTTTGTTTATAACAATGTGCCAGACAATTTTGACTTTATTGTCTGCAATATCTGATGTTATGGTATGTCAATCTAGTGTGGAAGGTCAGAGGTCGCATACCTTTGGTGACAGAGCCAGCTCCATCTTGTTTCTGGGGTCGACGATTGTCGGGAATGGTTCAAATATCACCTTCTTCCTGCTGGACAAACAGGCTGCCCTCGTCATCGCCATCAGCAGAACAACCACCTGAATGTTATACAACCATGACACTCAGTAGCTCATTTGTTGATTTTAATTAATATGTGCTGTTGCGTATGCAAAGTTTTAGCACATGTAACTGACCTCAACGTCTGTAAGCTATTTAAACATGTTTAGAATCCTAGCTACGCTGGATTAGAAGAAACATGGTGGAAAGATTTCCATTGGCACCAATACACTCCGCCAAGTACAAGTGATGCATGGGTTGTCTCCCTTACCTCTGCTCCCATGGCAATGTCGTCTGCTGCGTCCACCATGACACCCAGAGTTTGGAATGCAAACACGCAAAGCTCCCGGGAACATACTGCCGGCTGAAGTTTGATAACCAAACCACAATTTAAATTTTCTTATTAAAAGTCAAACATTTTCGCATTTGGGTGCATCACATTTACGTACACAAACACATATACCCCTCGTGGAAAAGCTACAACTTATATTGCACACAAATCACCAGACAATCCTTATGAAGCTACTGAGATGTAAAACTGTGGTCTACCTTCAACATGGCTCCATTCTGAAACACATGGGGCTCATCACAGACCACGCAGTACTCATTGAGGGTGGGAATCCTCTGTCTTGTGTACTGGAACATCTGGAAACATAACATCATCAATAGATCCCAGCCATGACAATATGATGTGGGTAATTTGTTAGACAATAGCTAGCCAGCCACCACAGCACTGTCTTTTATAGCTAGCCAGAGATGTGGTGCTGGTGGGGTTTACTGCTTTGACAGTCGCCTTCCAGCTTAGCTGATTTCGGCAGACGCATGTGTCTCACAGCATGGAACTTGAGAGCCAGTGACCATAGTACTGTCTTTTAGAAAGGAATCTTCACACGCTAGGATATACCAAGATATATTGTACATACACCTCCTAATCAATTAAATCAAATGTATTTTTTTGAAATGAACAGTATGGGGAGTAATTGTAATCCATGTTAAACTTAATCAAATACTTGACGCACCTGGACGAGAAATCCATCACAGAGACTTGGCACTTGCTTAGCGTTCTTGCCACTGAGAGTGGAGGACGGAAGGAGGGACAGATCTTCTAGCGGAGGGCAGGTGAGGTTGGGGAACGTGGATGATGACGCCAGGGATCTCTGTCGGCCATACCCAGGTCTCCGTTTGCCTTTCTTGGGCATCTGGCCCGGGTGTGAGGACTGTCGGGTGGGTGGGAGGTGTGGGGTGGGCTGGGTGGGCGTGACGTCTGACTTGACCCCACCCTGCTCTGTCATGTCCAGCCCTGTGCAGCTAGAGAGGAAGTGTTGACTGTAGTTGACTGTAGTTAACGGTAAACAACTGGCCACTAGGTTACGAAACATTTTGAGTAAGATTTCATGCTCAAGGTCAACATTTTTATGGTGAGTGATTATGGAGTTTAACGTTTCTGTGGGAATCGTTCACACAGTTGAGAGGACTGATTTTTTTCTGGGTATTTGTGAACAAAACCTTGAGTTGAGAATGAGTTTTGTACTCAAAAACGTTCTATATTCTCAGGGCATGGACATATAGGTAACAAATACCATTTCATATTACACCTTGTTGTTCTACAATCTAGAGAACTGATACAGATGTATGAAACATTTTTAAGAATATCTCACGTCTCACACACCACACAGGTGTCTCTCACACATCACACAGATGTCTCTCACACATCACACAGATGTCTCTCACACATCACACAGATGTCTCTCACCTCTCTGGGTTGGTTAGCAGTAGGTTGAGAGCTTCCTGAACATTGCCATGGGTGATGATCAGTGAGTTCCGCGCCACCTCCATTGAGAAACCCATCTCTACCACTTGATCAATAGCAGAGTTGTCTACCTTGAAGATGTCTGGCTCAGCGCCATCCTGAAGCCTGTAACACAGAAGTCTACATGTTCTACCTGCACATAAGTCTATATATCAATACAGGAGCCCAATCCACAAAGCTATCTTATCTTTACAGATTGAAAACCTATCATAAGATGAGAGTGGTGGTTACAATCCTTATCTTACGAAAGGTTTAGAATCGATTGTAGCTCTGTGGATTGGGCCCCTGGAACATATCTATCAATTCTATGCCATTGCCCGGGTGTGAGGACTGTAATGTGGGGTGCGCCAAGATTATTAAAACTTCTTGAGTACGATTTCATTTTCAACTCAAAGCCTGTTCACAAATCCCCACATAGACTTTTAGTTTGAGCATGAAATTGTATTTCGTTTTTGTAATCTCTTGGCCCCGTATGTTTCCTACAGTTGTACAGATGACAGAGTTGAGGGAGGGTCACAGTTCACCAGTACAGGATGACACTGACATAATGATGATGATGATGACACTCACGGCTTCTGGATGTTGAGCGCGGCGAGACCGGAAGGAACGCTGAAGGATTTGGGTGTGGCTGCTGCCTGGAGATGCTGGTTACTGAGACCCTTCCACTGGTCTGCCAGGAAACTCTCCAGCACTCTGCACAGACAGATCTATATAGGGCACAGGTCACAGGCATGGACTGCAGACAGATCAATGTCTTACATACGTCTTAGAAATCGACAGTCATACAGAAATGACTTTGATTGAATTAGTAATTTCCATTGCAGTGGGAATATTTCACCCATAGGCATTGACTACAATATTAATTTATAGAAATGGACAGTCATACGGGATATGAAGGCTACAATGAATCACACTTGACATGTTATACACTAACAGGATCTTGTGTCACAAAGTACAACAATTTAAATCATAAAAAAATGAAAATTGCACCTCTGTAATGTTCGCAGCTCAAATTGATGATGTCACAATTCAGAAACATTATTAATGTTAACGCTGATTCCGAGTTCTACTCACTTCCGCAGTTGGCTGCCAACACCAAACTTCTCTCGCTTTGACGGCTGAAGGACCTCCACTTTGGGTGGATCTTAAACAATGACACGACACTGTAGCTGTAAGAAACCCGGTTGTCTCAGGAACATTCCTGGTAGGTCGGTGTATGTTACAAAAGAATAAACCATTTAGGACAGGTGAGTTGTCTTACCTTTGGCATCCAGGTAATGTAGTGATGACAGGTGAAGACAAACAATGAGAGGCTCATTTCGATTCAGTCTCCAGGCCTCGGCCACTTCCTCCTGCGTGAGGGGGACAACAGATGGCAAAATATACACTCTAATATGATGGGGAAACATTTGAACACTATATCTCGACATATCTCATGTGTTTTCCATGTGTGAGTCTTATCTCCGTGATGTAAAAAGAATTCCTTTGTGGGCAAAAAGTATTATCTTACAGGTCTATTCAGTCGTATGTTACAGTAAAATATATGGGCTTTATTGATAGTGCTACCGAGATAATAAGTACAATGAAGTGTTAGCAACTCTTAAATGATTTCTCAATATGTGAAACTACTTCATTTGATGATGATACATTGTACTGAAATATATGTAATTTCTAAAGCAAGCCAACAGTTTAGGCAACAATGCTGTACTTACATTCAGAAAGGACAACGGAATGTTGAGTTCCACGTCGATCTCACAGATCCCACTGAGTAACCTACAAGCACATAGACCATGTCAATAATACTGTAAATCAGGAAATTAATGCGTCACTACTTTAATGCGACCTCTAGCTTTTGGGCATAAATGCGACAAGAATTAAATGCGATCGACCTCTATTCATGTTTTTTTCCGGACGTAACTTTTAGTATTTTCCATAATGCGTAGGAATTAAATGCGGCCATAAGCCAATCGCATATTTCACATTAATATCATGCTCGCATTAATTTCCTGATTTACAGTATCAAACTTACAACATTCACATCAAGTGAAACCTTGTTGTGTCAAACAAAGTCTTGAATATCATCCTCATAATATCTAAAGACGAAGAATATTAGTAGTCAGACATGTGGGAAGTACTACTAACAAGTAGGACATGTGAGAAGTATTACTAACTTGCAGGACATATTAGAAGTACTACTAACTAATAGGACATGTGAGAAGTATTGCTAACCTGCAGGACATACTATAAGTACTACCAACTTGTAGGACATGTGAGAAGTATTACTAACCTGCAGGACATACTATAAGTACTACTAACCTGTAGGACATGGAGCTATCACCATACAGGCGCCGGACTTCCTCCATGTCCTCTAGTAACATTTGGTTCATCTTGTCAGCCTGTGAGCTCTCCATCTGAACACACAAACACACAGCAACATGTATTTAAGGCATAAATCAAACATAATACAGTCCAGATCAAGCTTCTGGTAGTAATCATAGTAATAAATGGCCATAAGCTCATGATAATATTCGTTGTAATAAATGTTGATGCTATGCTCCTGGTAGTAATATTTGTAATAATGTGGATGATAAGCTCCACTCACCTCCTCTTGTTGCTGTCCCTGGTAGTAATCTTTGTAATAAATGTTGATCATAAGCTCCACTCACCTCTTGCGGCTGTCCCCGGTAGTAATCTTTATAATAACTGTTGATCATAAGCTCCACACCTCCTCTTGTTGCTGTCCCTGGTAGTAATCTTTGTAATAAATGTTGATCATAAGCTCCACACCTCCTCTTGTTGCTGGCCCTGGTAGTAATCTTTGTAATAAATGATCATAAGCTCCACTCACCTCCTCTTGCTGCTGGCCCTGGTAGTAATCTTTGTAATAAATGTTGATCATAAGCTCCACTCACCTCCTCTTGTTGCTGGCCCTGGTAGTAATCATTGTAGTACATGTCCATGTCATCATCATCTTCCTCCACCACAGACATGCAGTCCATGTAGGTGGAACTAGCAGTGGACTCCATGCTTATCTCCCTTGAGTAGCTTGCATCAACTGTAGAATCACCTTTGACCTTTGACTTATCTGAGGTCTCCTCCATGACTGCTTTACATCGACGGACCAACTCTGAAAGACATCATGACAAGAAGTTGACTTCAGTTGCCACTCTACATGTCGAGCAGGCAGAGAACTCCCCAACACCAGATGTGTGTGTGTGTGTGTGTGTGTGTGAGAGTGTGTGTACGTGCATGCATGTGTGTGTGTGTGTGTGTGCATGTGTGTGTATGTGCATATGTGTGTGTGTGTGTGTGTGTGTGCATGCATGCATATGCATGAATGTGCATGCATGTATGTGCATGCATGTGTGTATGTGCATGCATGTGTGTATGTGTGTGTGCATGAGTGTGAATGTGCATGCATGTGTTTGTGTGTGTATGTGCATGCATGCATGCATGTGTGTGTGCTTTATCGACATGATCAATGTTTGTTCATCATAAATCAGTAATAAAAAAGTATATCACACACATGATTGTGGACAGTGATTTCTATATACATACCGTCTCTGAGTTTGAGGAGGATATATTGTACTGGTCTATTGTGTAGACTAGTGGTCTCTTTCCCATCAATAATCTCAGTTAATAATGTGTTTTCTGAAAGCAGATTGTCAAATGTAATTATATATATATATATATTACAGTTAAAACAAAGAGTTACAAAGAGAACCTTTAATATCTTTATAGATAAACACCCTCATTGAACACATTATCAGGGCCCCGTTGCTCAAAACAGTTGTAGCTACAATTGACTGTAAGTCAGATTTTATGGACCCCGCTACAAGTGTAAGTCCAACACTTTTATCGCTACAATACTCATGATACTTGAGGATTTGGTTAGCTAAAACTACTGTAGCAATAAAAGTAGGTTGTGCAACCAGGCCCCGAGATTACTAAACAATATGAGTACAATCTCATGCTCAACTTCAAGTTTTGTCACAAAAAAATTGAGCTTGAGCATGAAATCGTACTCATTAAGTTTTGTAATCTCAGGTCAGATTGAAATTTGACTCTCCCAATTTCAAAACACCCTATATTTATCTCCATTGTAACACATTCGACACTAAAGTTCATTTTACATAGGAACTCTTTCTTGCTAGTGCGAATGATGATGGTGAAAAATACCCATTCATAAGATTGAAATGGGCACCTCGAAACAGTCGGAAGTTTGTTACGTCATCTATAGGTGCCCAAGTTAGACTTAAAACGGCAACTGTGATAAGCTTGAATGAAGTGATTCGCAGTGATGTCACGGGCTTGATGTCACATCATATTGCTTGACGTCACTACTCCAGCCTGTGCATTTATAGATAGCCAGCTGGTAGCCACCACATACGGTGCTCGACTTTTGGATGACAGACTGGAAATATCTACCTAGACATGACCTTGGAAGAAAACTCGATACAGCCACCGTAAATTTATTTATTGAGTTCACTGGTTAGGCTAGTCATGAATAACTCTGATGAAAATGTTCTAGTCTTACGCAATACGAGAGAGAAACAATGTAAACGTGGTGTGTGCAACCATTTGGACTACTACTGGAGGCAATCATTCTTTGTTTACAAAAGTTGAAAATACGCCGATTACTACATTTTAGTAGTTTCAGTGCCAAAACTGTATTCCACTCAGTAGTCTTACAAATTCGCACCATGTACAAGAGATTTAAATCGGTTTACATCTCATATTATTGTGATGTAGGCTATCTGTGCACTGTCGTGGTGTCTATGCATTCATGCGTTGGATCAACTCTCACTGTAACCATAATGATATTTATCCAACTTGTCCTTATTATTCATGGTAAATTCCACAAGTTCAGGATCAATTTCTTAAAATTCATTACCGAAAACCTCATCACTTTCTCCAAGGTGGAAGTCTACTTGCGGCAGCCATATAGTAAAATCAGTAAAGATCAGTGTCACTACACTGTGATGCGGATCCAGGATCTAATGATCCCAGAACATTTTATTGTTTGACCAATCAAATAACTAGAAATATCCTAAATGTGTTACAATACAGTATAAAATGCTTTTTTTTTTTTGTAGCAATGTATTTTCATCATCAAATTTGGGTTTGTATAGCAGGAAAACCGAAAAAAACTTTTACCCTTTTATCTAAATGCTTGCTGAGTGGAATGATTGAGTGGTTGTGTAATTTGTGAATGTTACAGATTTTTGTTATTGTATCCACTACAAATAATCAGGTCACAGTACTATTGTACAATAGTACATATTTGCCTTGCCAAACAGTATGGGATACAACATTTTGTGTGATACGGACGACATGAGCCAAAATCCAAATATGTATGCATATTAGTACCATATAGAAGATGTCTGTTTGTATTAATCTCCCCGACTTCAACCTGATTTACATGTTTACATTGAGAAAGTTTAAATTTGGTTCATTTTTCTCCACTGTAAAAGTGAGTGAAGGATTGAGAGAATTTAGATTGTCATTGATAGCTTCATTTGGTCATCAGTTTATTATACTGTAAATCATTAAATTAATGCGTCACTAATTTAATGCGACCTCAAGCTTTTAGACATAAATGCGACAACAAT
>JAUTBT010003241.1:0-27821 GCA_032361225.1 Lepetodrilus schrolli | reverse complement strand
TATATATATATATATTTGAAATGTGGCCTCTTTCAGGCCGAGAATTCATCTAACCATGCGTAATGTATGTACGGTTTCATAAATTCCAGGCCTGAAAGAGGCCACATTTCATCATTTAGCAATACGTAAATCAGCAGTCGATTAATGAATGCACGGTCACGGTGTGCCTATAGGTCTAAGTGCAGTATGGTATTATATGGGTTCGTGTTTGTCTACTCCTCTAAGAACGCACTGAACGTCATTACACAGCCATCTACCGGTATTCACTTCACGTAGAACTTCACCAAGCGTGCTCTTGTTCTCCTTATAAACATGCATCCCGATACCAGAGAGAGACATATTATTCACATTGTTATCATGTCACGATGACACGGTCTGGCTTTTATCCTACTTATATAGGTATGATGGCAACATCTTGAAATTTTATGTCGTTTATCTCAACCCTCATTTGTGTCGTCTGCAAACAAAATTAACTTCTTGCCATTGAATGTTCACAACAGCATAGTATCTGTCAATCGCTGATCTCCATTGCTGAATTGAAACATGCGACACCTGCTTGAGATAACTAACCTGATTGCCCTCCAGTGGGTGAGTGGGGTATATTCAGGTGACGCCCGTCACACTGCACTCGTAGGTTATCGGCCAATAACGGGAAGGGTTAATGTAATTCCCCCCGTCAGGTGTGACTAGACTCCAGGTTTGGACAGGTAAATGCCAGATTATTACCGACATACAGTGTCAGGGCAGCAGTCTAGTGAGGCAAATAAATGCAGGTATAATATTCATTGAAGGTGGAATAAATCAAGAAACAGTCACCCACTGTCTTCTTTTAGTTCTCAGTGCTTAATTTCTAGAAACAGGTAACTGTTGTATTATGTATAAATATTGTGGTTCTAATTACTGAATTAATTGAAAATGCTTACAATGATAGTAGAAACAAAATGGTTGAAAATAAATGGATGCCAATAATATATGCAATAGTTAGCAAGTTAGTATACTCATATTCATTACCAGTTTACTATCATAGTATCAGATAATGTTACATTATATTAAGGTAACTGGGTGCATTGGTTTCACATATATTGCAAGAAGAAATCTACGGTTTCAGGAATATCTCTTGACCAGAAGTAAGTATGGAAAAAGTGAAGGAGTAAGTCAATGGTTGCTTAAAGATGTTGCGGAGATTTTACTTGCAAATTTACTGCAATATTATTTTAATGATTATCAGTCAGACTACAAGTTAACATTCCATCCAGTTGTCTAATCCACCACTATGTGGTGGCTATCTCATTATTACGTTATCATTATTAACAATAGATTGGTCATATGATGGTCATACACTGGTCATACGATGGTCATACGATTGTCATACGATTGTCATATTATTGTCATATGATAGTCATACACTGGTCATACGATGGTCATACAGTGGTCATATGATGGTCATACACTGGTCATACGATGGTCATACGATGGTCATACGATGGTCATACGATGGTCATATTATTGTCATATGATAGTCATACACTGGTCATACGATTGTCATGCGATGGTCATACAGTGGTCATACGATGGTCATACGATGGTCATACGATGGTCATACGATGGTCATACGATGGTCATACGATGGACGATGGGCATACGATGAACGATGGGCATACGATGGTCATACGATGGTCATACGATGGTCATACGATGGTCATACGATGACTCACGTGTCGTTAACGAACGTAACATTCAAACTGTTGTCCGAGCAACGCTAATCGTTCATAATAATAAGTGATTGGTTTATTCGTTGCTCATTAGTTGATTGCTAATTAAGTTGGTGTATTGATATTACCGTATGATTAATGTCTTGAAGGTAAGATTATATAATTTTAGTACTTGTAAAATATAATGCACGCTTTAAATGTAGCAATATGTTGTAATGTGTGCGTATGCATGTATGTATGTGTGTGTGTGTGTGTGTGTGTGTGTTTGTGTGTTTGTATGTGTGTATGTGTGTGTGTGTACATTTGATGTTAACACATAAATTATTATCAGATTCGTATATATGCACTTATATAGTGAGTATATGTTTAACATGTAACGTTGTGAAGGTAGAGTTGATGGCATAATAATAATAATAATAATGTGTATTTTTAACGCGCTAGTCTCCATGCACAAGGTGCATGCTCACGGCGCTACAAGGGAGTGTCTAATTGTAAAACAGATTGAAAATATTGGTTTTGAGTTGGGCTTTAAATCTGGTGAATGTTTCTGAGAGTTTTCTGTGTGTTAGTGTAGCGTGTATATATGCACGTCGCAATACCTATAGTTAATACTGGATAGTAGCATAAATGAATTATTACACAGGTATGCAATACTAATCTGTCTTCAATTTGGTCGCATTCAACTCTAAATAATTGTGGTGTCGGCTTACCTCAAATTGTTTGCCTCAGACTCGACAACAATTGGTTACATATCCCGTCACATGACAGCTTGCCTGGTCATATGGATAACTCTTAAATACATTTAGATGTATCAGTGAACACTGCAATCTTCTACGAAACTTATATAAACATCTCAGGAGGTAAGCCACTTATTAGTCTACTCATGAGCAGACTCGCGATCGGGCCATTGTGATTCTCCCAGGCACGGAGCTGATGGTAGCGTGTACCCAGATGGCATAACCAGTAGTAGGTATACACATTACCGGACATGCTCGTCGTTATCACGTGACCGGCAAATCACGAACGTGCATCCAATTCCGTTTTGAGAAAGGCTAAATTTAATCTTATCAATATCGGTATCGGTATCAGTATCAGTGTCCAGCCGCGTCGCTATCTAGGAAAAGACATTAACCATATTGGAAATTCTAGTAGAAGAGACTTCACAGACAATATTTAAGCTGGTAAATTTTGATTTCATCTGAACATGCCGAATGGAAGGAATTGCAATGTGAGGAGCAATCGCTTCATCGATCAGAAGTCACATTGATTGTACTCCGTAACGATCTGTCACTCTTTGCCCACCAGCACTTCTATCATATTACAATCTTTGTAGACAATGCCAGCCCGCAAGTTTTACCTGAACGTTCAGCTGTGAAGAAGGAATATTATACAAGTTAATATTCGCAATGCTCGGCTAAGACCGCATTGTGGATACGATTATGCCTGCGGTTCGCCTCGCTCCACTGTGCATGTGCCGTGTACGGAGGTAAATTGACCGTTTCATATTCGCTGATAAGTCGACACTTGGGAAGGGGGTGTGACTCACATTACTGACGTCACTTCCGCTAATCAGTTCGCAGGCTTCCCCGCAATAGCGTGCTGGCAGGACTAACACAAGGAGCAACGCATCAACAAAACACAACACGCAACTCCAGTTAATAGATAGGCACCTTTCCGTGTGCAATTAATAATTTACCTGTTTTGGAGTACCACGGGTGGTGTTTGAACTAGGTAAGTAAAACAAACTTTAATAACTCTTCATACAACTATTGCACGCCAGTGTTCATATAGAGGTATAAACCTGCTGTTAGCTGATGACTTCTATGCCAGAACATTTTCGCAGGTATTGTTGTTAATCGCCACAGTTCCATTAAGCAATTGGGGCATTCTACAATTTACTCTGTTCTTTAATTAATAAAAGGCATATGTCCTCCTCTCGGTAATCGTTCTCTGTTATCCAGGGTGTATGGTCACCGCTAAAGTCACATGAGAATTATGTATGCTAGTATCTGCACATGGTCACTTATGTTACGTTTTGTAAACCGATATATGATCACCACCCATTATGTTATGATGTATATAAAGCATCTCCACAAACGTTCCGTAATAAACAGTCAAACACACAGTCAAACACACAGTCAAACATACACACAGTCAAACATACAGTCAAACATACAGTCAAACACACAGGTGTATACACAATATGTACATTGATCGTCAAAGTAACTGGTTCTGTGTCGTCAGCTTCATGCTCCGTTCAAACTTCGGCAATCTGATCTCTGCCAATGCCGCTATATGTCACCGTTCGTACGGTCAACTTCGCTATATCACGCTTCGTACTGTCAGTCGGGGCTGAGTATTATAGACTTGAGGTGGCTTTAAGCACCTGCAGTGCACGTTGGCAATCAATAACGGAGGGAATCCCGCGTACACTAGCCTAGTTCTGTGTCTGTACAGTGTGTCTGTGTATTAATATATGTGTGTGTGTGTTAATAAGTGTGTGTTAATATATGTGTGTATGTGTTAATAAGTGTGTGTTAATATATGTGTGTATGTGTTAATATGTGTGTGTATGTGTGTTCATGTGTGTGTAGGTTGTTCATGTGTGTTTATGTGTATTCCTGTGTGTCTGTATGTGTGTTCATGTATGTATAGGTGTTCATGTGTGTGTGTTAATGTGTGTGTGTTTGTGTGTGTGTGTGTGTGTGTGTGTGTGTGTTAATGTTCCTTACAAATCTGGAATCAATGCTATGATCTAGAGGCGCTACTAATTCGTTGTACAAGTGTGGACGTCCCATACTGTAGTGAAGTATTCTAGGATCTGGGTCCGCTACACTGTGTCTATAGGATACATCCAGCATTATATGCTAGAGTTAGGCAATATGCACAGGTACAAGTACGTGAGTTCCGTGCACCGCTGTACATTGACGTCACGTCCTGGAGGAAGTGCTATACAAACAGGATGCATGCACGTGCATACAATAAGTCAATCACACCATATTGGCGTGACACATGGACTACTATGGAGATAAGCTGTTGTATTATGCATAGCACGACCCATTTCAAATCTCCCCTAAACCTCTGGTACCGGTATATTCACATAATAATAATAATAATAATAATATGAGCATTTATATTGCGCTAAATCCACGCTCGAAAGCATGCTCATTATTACCACGGTCAATGGATGCTATGTGAGCTCAATTCCTTCCTAACTCCTGGTATATTTGCCCTATATAAATGTGGTTATGTGTTTATGTGTACATGCTCATAATGCTAACTCCTGATTCTAAACTAATGTATATCAATGTAGTGAGTCTAACTACTGGCTCTTAGCGCCGTGTATATAATGACGTCCTGCTTCTAGACACTGGTATTTCCGTACTGTCCCTCTATCGGAAATTAAAGTACACACGCGGTGTTATGAATTCGCGGGCATGTCTCTGGAGGGTGCGTCTAATAGTTTGCTGTCCCCCGGGCATAGGTATGCGTGAACGCGCAAATGTACGTCCCGTCCAGTTCCCCGGGGCGATAAGACTGACGGTGGCTGCATACGGACGTTCGGCATCGACGTACAGCGTGTATTCCGACACATTAAACTGCTTCATAACTGATTCTACTGTAGTCCCTGGTTTCTCTGTGATGTTCACTAATGTGTATCTTGGTTTGGGGAGTGCATATACTGAGTAAAACTAGTGGAATGTGTGTAATGCACATCCACGTTATCTCGTACAACTGCACACCAAGCAAGTCGACCGCGTGATCATGGCCCCTATTTCAATGTCCTATTAACATCCAATCATGATCTAGGAAGGCGTTCGAATTTGCAAATAGGAAATTGCTTTTTGTTACAAATTTGAAACACATTTCTTTTTTGGTTTACTTAATCATTGGGAGAGCATGTTGCCCGGATGTTTCCGTTACAAATGCAATACCATTATTACGACTTTCAGGTAATATTATTGAAAAAAATAAACATGTACAGTAGTTATAGTGTGTCGTTATAGATGGTGAACTTCACAGAGAATTGTTATTTGGGTAAATGCAGGCATGAGCATGAATGGATTAGTGATAAGCAGATAGTTCACAATGAGCTAGAGGATTAGGTTTGTCTGAAAGATCAAAAAATTATGTTTGGGCTAATCTCTAACTTAGCGTATAAGCAGATTATTGGACAACCATGGTTGGTATGTACTATAGGCAAACATGACAGAATGGTGGATAAGTGTCTAAACACAATTTACATTCGATGTGTATGTGATTTTTTAAATATAAATACTGGAATGTTATGACATGCTGTCTATACTTGTGGCTGGTTAACGTGTGTGTGTGTGTGTGTGTGTGTGTGTGTGTATGTATGTATGTGTGTGTATGTATGTATGTGTGTGTATGTATGTATGTGTGTGTATGTGTATGTGTATGTGTGTGCGTATGTGTATGTGTATGTGTGTGCGTATGTGTATGTGTATGTGTGTGCGTATGTGTGTATGTGTATGTGTGTGAGAGAGAGAGGGGAGAGAGAAGGAGAGAGAGAAGGAGAGAGAGGGAGCGAGAGGGAGAGAGGGGGAGAGAGCGGGACAAGCAGAATGAGAGAATATAGCTACAGATGGATAATGGAATAGAGAGGGAAAAGGGATGAAGCGAACCATGCGGAGAGAATGACGTCTTGTAGCCTGTAATTCATACATACTAGTATTGCACACACTATCAACCAACTGAAACCACCCATAATATGCACGAAGTATTTGTGTATTTGAATAATGACGATGTAAAATAATGAATGTCTTTTCTTGTTCTTGTTATTTGATCTCAAACTCTGACGTCATAGTCACTGGGACAGGTAACCGGGGTTCACTACAAACATGGACTCGCGTCATTAAGCGTCGTCCATGTGATTAAAGTCCCCAATAACGTCAGCCGTAGCCTAATTCAGAATGTCTGAGAAATAGATAGCATCCCCCCCTCGGGCTCGCTTCTATCTCCGACTCGTTGAATTAGCTGTTGGCCACTCACATTCTCTGTAACGTTTTACCGGCGTCACGTGATCTACATTTATCGCAAATGTGTGAAAGATTCCCGCAGAGACGTGATCTACGTAATAATAATTCTTATAATGTGTATTTTTAACGTGCTAGCCTCCACGCACAAGGTGCATGATCAAACTGCTAAGAGGGAGTTCTAATGGTAAAACTGATTGAAAAGATGGGTCTATGTAATATGATTTTCGAATAGATTGAACATTCGGTATTGTCTCTCTGACGTCCTTTGCCTAGTGTATGTACTATTTCTGACAGGTCACAAAAATACGGATTATTCTTAAACCTATACATACAATGCCTTTCAAAGGAAAATGGCTTTCCCGTTTGTTCGCTTAAAGCAACATCAGTATTTATCGTAATGTCATCTGGTTTCACGACGGCCTCCTAACTATTTAGTTAGCTCCTAAACCAGTCCTAAGAGTTATCACCTCGTAACAAGTGTTTCACGACGACGTCACAATTATTATTCCTTCCTAAATGGACATCTAACTTACGAGGTGATAAAGTTAGGTCATATTGTCTATGATTTGTTCATAACAATATCCATGAAGTGATAATACATAGTTTTATTAACATCTTAATGGCTTCGGGGTGACGATGACGTTAGTTCAGAACAATTCAAGATCGCTCTATCATCGCAGTCATGTTTCAGGCGGGCAGTTGAAAATACTTTCAACTTTATTAATATTTATTTTCCGTTCCAATGTTTTTAATATATTTTATACAAATGCATTGGTAAATAAGGAAGACGGATTTAATTTATATCTCCGTCAATAACTAGAAAAACAATGATTCTTCCAAATATTTAGACATGTATTCTAACTATAAGCATGTATACAGTGTAGAAACTCCACTACTGTTAATGGCTGATGACGTTCTAAAGACGTAGATTTATTAATCAAGGCAAAGCCAGTAGCAGACTATGAAATGAGCTCTGCGAGCTTTCACGACTGCGCGATATTTAATGTCGCAGACCTCCTAAACTAGTGTGCTACAGACCGCGCAACCAGAGCTATGCAGTGTATTACTTACATCGAGTTATTCCCCTTTGTGGTCGTGGAGGCTGCCATTTTAAAGTCACATGAACCAGAGAAGGGATTTGAGTGGATGAGCACCAATATATCTCGCAGATATACCAAATCGACTGCGCGGTATGTAGGAGACTAGCGTAAACTATAGCGACAGTCCGCGCAGTTGTAAACCGCACCGCGGAATATCAAACAAGTTTGATTTTGGAAATCGTCTCGGCGAACTGTGCCGCAGTCATATAGCTCCCCGAGATGCCGAAATTACAACGAGTTATTCCCCTTTGTGGTCATATGGCAATGCTAAGTACCGGGATGTACTGCGTTAAACAACAATGCACAGATCAGATTGTATTAACCTCTTCCATGGCTACAACCGAATGTACAGAAACACATTTTTTTGGTGTGTATTGTAATATATCCCATTAATGTACTTTATTGCGTGGTAAAAATACACCAGCCAAAAAAAAATAAACGTTAAACCAAACCAGTAAATCAACTCAATACAGAGTATCCACTACACACAGAGAAAAAATATGCTTGCAAAAG
Organism: Lepetodrilus schrolli; assembly: GCA_032361225.1. Lineage (NCBI taxonomy): Eukaryota > Metazoa > Mollusca > Gastropoda > Lepetellida > Lepetodrilidae > Lepetodrilus > Lepetodrilus schrolli. The sequence continues at coordinate 19,496 of JAUTBT010003241.1, read as the reverse complement.
GTAATACTAGTACGGTATTTAAATCCATATGTTTATTGATAAATGATAGAATAATATTTTAATATTTAGTTTACTGCACAGTTTGATAATTTTATAATTGTTCTTGTATTACTTCCTGCATGCAATGCCCTTAGTTCATTGAGAAGATCATTATTATCGTGATTTTGTATTTCATTAAATACACTTATCTGCGTTGATAATCGATTAATCGTAATCCAGAGTGGTATGGAACAACCTTGTGAGCTTTTGTTCAGCTTTTATGACGAAGTTGAGATATGATTTATATAAAATAGACGACAGGGTTTAATATGAGAAATCATAATTTAATGTAAATTTGACAAGTTGATTGCGACCCTTGTGGAACGTATGACGTTATGTTGTTAAGAAGGTGCAGGTCGCTACTTGAAGGGGTCGCTTTGGATGTTAAAAACAACCCGAGATAAACTATATAAAGTAATGGTTGATACATGTTGGTATCTTGTAGTAGGTAGGCCTATTGAGATATGTCTGATACTCGTGTCGTAGGTAGGCTTATTGAGATATGTCTGATACTCGTGTAGTAGGTAGGCTTATTGAGATATGTCTGATACTCGTGTAGTAGGTAGGCCTATTGAGATATTTCTGATACTTGTGTCGCATTGCCATCCTCAATAGCAAGTTAGGAAATTATAGCAAAAATATATACAACTCGCGATCCGAGCATGACTTCATTTCTTGTGTAAAATATACAGAAAGGACAGGCAAGCGAAATAACTAGTAGGTCCTTTATTTGATTCGTTAAACAGGTTATAAACGTGATTCCTTGTTTGACAATATGCAGCATATCACTATATCTCCTGAGTGGCATCTATAGATTATGTAGACATAGAACCTATGATTATTTTACCACGTATAGCCTACAGTTATTATGACCTCGTTATTGCGTCCGCTGGTGTACACTTACTGATAACCACCATGAAATATAAAACAACCCCTTAATCCCAGTGTCCCCAAATCAGCAATTAGTGGATTCCATGGATGTAATTAGCAGAGAAATTCAGCCACGGCGAAACATATGTTATCTCGAAGCGCGAATTGATATCAGGTTAATACGGCTTAGTGAATTGATAGCTTAACATGAGCCGCCTGGTCTTGAAGGTGCTTGCATTGAACTGTGCGTGCTATCCGATATATTTGAAGAAATCCTCTTGTACGGTTCCACTGTGCTCAGAATGGTCTGCATGCTTCATTAAACAGATACAGACATTGATTCCTGTGTTTGACGGGTTTGGCGAGTTGAGGTTTCCAGTTACCATCGTTGATCAATTCCTGCACATTGCGTAAATTCTACTTGCAATGAGTACAACTTGATTGTTATCATGCACGTTTTACACTGGGTTGTTATCATGCACGTTGTACGCTGGGTTGTTATCATGCACAATGTACTACTGGGTTGTTATCATGCACGTTGTACGCTGGGTTGTTATCATGCGCAATGCACCACTGGGTTGTTGTCACATCCCGTGTCACTGACGGAGTTAACATTTCCTGATATCCAGAGCGAGCGATCGAACGAACCGGAAGTTCCAAAACATCCATATGAAATCCATTTTACGAGGATCGATGCTTATCACTCAGTTAAACTGAAGATGACGTATCATAATATATATGTTACGTATTTTATACATAAGACCCGACCCTGTCGTTAAGCCGTCAGTCGGACATGCAGCAACAGTCCCTGAGAGGTGGTGTTTACTACATGGAAACCAACTCAAACAACGTAGTAACGCCAAGCCGCTTACCTTCCTACAACGATAAATATATATAAGTCAATCTTCCCACGGTCGATTGCTTGCGAAAACAGGTCACTATTCTGGCATCATAGCGATATACATCTACTGAAAGTAATCTACATGTTTGTAAATATAATCGTTTGAAATTTCAATTGCGTTAACTCTAACACACAAGCATCCACTACTGAACATTCGGTCAATGGGTAACATAGTCTGAACTGTCACGGCACCTACCAATTCGAGATATACGCATCACACTGGTCATTTAGGATGTATAACTTGGAGGTTACGCACGTCTGATAATACAGCCAGACCCAGTGTGACAGCCATGTAATTTACGTTCGTGCAAGTCAGTGCATCATTGCAACAGCGTCAAATAGGCATCAAAGTTGTGACTATGCATACATCCTTATCACATTACTTAAAGCTCTTCATTGCAATACAGTAGGTCTTCCTTGAAGTATACGTTCTATATAAGTTAGGAATTAATATGTAGGTCTGTATCTTACTTTCATTTATTATAAGAACCAATGACACATATAGTAGGAGACAAGCATATATACTAGTTTATCATCTAATGGAAAGTTGAATATGGACATTATTTGCACTGTTTTTGCCATTTGTTTCTAAATAATATGTTGGATTTTGCCAAATATTATGTGCATACATATACAGTAATATAGTATTAATTAAAATGTTACCAATATACCTTGAAATAACCAGTAATAAGAATGTAATTCAAGTAAGTTTACGAGAACAAGGAAATATACAGATATTTCGTGTATCATGCTACTTTGCCTGACTAATAACTATGCGAATTGTTATTTTCCTTTGGTATATTTATCAATGAGTGAAGCGGTTTACAATGTAGTGAACTGCATGTATTCCTACGCGTAACATGAAAATGTCGATTCACACGTTTATGTTTTCTTCTTTTAGAGAAGTATATAAGCTTGACATTAGATGATAAAAAGATTATTAACCCCGTGTCTAGATATCGCCTATATTCTGCATTTAGGGATAATCTCTATGTATTAGTCTCGCTGAAGCTCGTCTAATACAAAGATTATCCCTAAGTGCAGGATATAGACGATGTCTAAAGACGCTCGGTTATTAATCTCTCTCTCTCTTTCTCTCTGCACACACACACACACATATATATACACACACACGCACGCACGCGCACACACACACGCGCACGCGCACACACACACACGCACGCACATACACACACAACAGTGGCTTCTTCCGCATTCAACTGGTCGTTATCTTCACTAAATCACGTCTCAAATGAGGAAAGTACCTATTGAATTCCACAACTATGCTATATTGATCAGACACCTGTTACAAGAACTGAATCAATTTCATTCGGCATTTGGCTGCTGTTTCAGTGTGGACCCATTATGGTTTGACAAACATATTAATCTAATACTCTGGTCTCGTGCCCAGTGGCACTAATGATGAAATGAAGAGCACTTGAATCAATGAAACTAGAGAGACTAACGACAATCACGGTGTCAGTAAATTACATCAATACGGTTTTGAACTTTGTCTTTATTTCTGAATTGTGCTGGGTATACTAGTATATTCCACTTGGTGTCAGATATAGATATAATGCACTCGTGTGTAAGGCGTGCCATGTGGATATATCCCGTTAATGTCTCACAGTGAATATGTTGTGCTAGTGTTATGGGTAATAAATACTTTACTTGTTTGTCAGATGTGGATGTATTACACTCTATCTCTCTCTCTCTCTCTCTCTCTCTCTCTCTCTCTCTCTCTCCTCTATCCTCTATCTCTCTCTCCTCTCTCTCTCCTCTCTCTCTCCTCTCTCTCTCTCCTATCTCTCCTATCTCCTATCTCTCCTATCTCCTCTGTCTCGCTCTCTCTCTCTCCTCTCTTCTCCTCTCCCCTCTCTCCTCTCCTCTCTCCTCTATCCTCTATCCTCTATCTCTCTCTCCTCTCCTCTCTCTCCTCTCTCTCTCGCGCTCTCGCTCTCTCTAGTCTTGTTGTGAGCTTAGGTCAGTGGCGCTCCGGACCATCAACTCTTCCATCTTTCCCCTCAGGGATCCTCGTCAATGATCCCGGAAGTCGCCTCCCCTCCTCCAAGTACTCCATCATGATACACTGTGCTGTAATTATACGTAGCGTCAATATCCACCAGTGCTCGCAGGTGTAATACGAATACAGGTGTTGCAGGTTCATTCCTGACGCAAACTGACAAGCCATGATGTCAACAAACACTCGTTAGAACAACTTTGAGTCGCAATTCAAAGAAACAAAAATAAACGGGTATGTCGCTCTTTCAGAAATATATATTTCACGCAATTCGTCATCCCATATTAGCATAGGCATATATGTATATATATATATGTATATATATATATTAATGTACATATGCGCCATGTGTACATTAATATTGTCATATTTATGTAACTTGTATGTGTAGTGGAATATTCCTGATAGTAGGTGTGGTATCGATTAAAACCACTATTGTATTTACTAATTATCGAATCTGTTCGCTCGGTCGCCAAAGCAATGCGTTATCTCCCCTTCAGCTCCTAAACTTGATTAGTTAATTATATTGTGCGGCCACTCATAATGAGAGAAGCCTGACTGTGTTGGAAACGTAACTGGTCCTAGATGTATTTAGATAGGTAGATGTAGGTGTGTGCTTGTGTGTGTGTGGCTGTTTCACGCCAGCTCGGGATGAGGTGTAGACCTAATAAATGATGGCATTGTGAACTGCATTGGTGTTGAGAAGAGATTGGATATATCCTTGTGATGGGTGGGGTCGGAAAAGGAGGATAGTACAGATGTAACGTGTGGTGTTTGCGATAGTTGGAGTTGGACTGCATATTGGTCGGGTTGAACTGTATGACGGTGGGGTTGGACTGTATATGGGTGGGATGAGGCTTCAGATGAGTGACTATGAAAGTAGCAGAGCTGGTCATTCTATTTCGACTATATTTGAATTCGTTCTGGTGACACGTCTAAACCTAATTAGAAAACTGTCTCAGCCAGTGCCCTGTGGAACACCGCATAAGAACGTCTCCATGACGATGGCGATGTCAGATATTAGTATCATTGGATTCCAAGTACTTCCAAGAGATCCTAAGTGTATTATTTCGAAACCAACTCCAGTTACAAGACGATCTTATTCCATTTTAAATTAGTATTACTCCCGTGTGTTTGATGATCATCGGTCAGTATTTCTAGTCGTCGTTTGGCATTTGGCGTTTGGCATTTAGCTGCAGACGACAACTCGCAGAATATATTGCTACTTGCCCCCGACCATTCACTGGTGAACATCCTTCCGCTATAACTAGCTGTGTTTGGATGCGTCTTTCAAGATCTGTTTTTCCGATTGGTCATATTTTCTTACGTTGCTAATTAATGTTTGCCTCTATTAGTCGTGTTGTCACTAGCTCTTGTTCGTCTAGCTCGGCTTTCCACTTTAGATTTATAACCATTAGCTCGCGATCGTGTAACCTTTTATACACAAATTACACTAGTTAAACTGTATATTTTGAGACGCCGTATTAGAACCCCAGGCCCCCGTTTCACAACGACATCCTAAATTTAGGAGCTCCTAACTTTATGACCCAGTTTATCACCTCCTAAGTTAGATGCCGATTTGAGAAGGGATACGACTTGTGACGTCGTCGTGAAACACTTGTTACAAGGTGACACCTCTTAGGACTGGTTTAGGAGCTCCTAACTAGTTAGGAGACCGTTGTGAAATGGGGGCCAGCTGTACATCGTCATACCTCTACGAAATAATAATGTGCAAATACTGGTGTGTAATATTTATATAGATCGCCTCAAATCCATGCTCGAAGTATCATTTTGTCACGATGAATATAAATACAAAGTATTTAGTGTGTGTGTGTGTGTGTGTGTGTGTTTTGTGTGTTTGTGTTTGTGTGTTTGTGTCTGTGTGTACGCGTGTGCCTGTGTTTATTGATATAACAGTCACATTTTGTCCTGAAATGGCTGTCGACGGGCTAGACCTTGATTAGCATATTGCGCAATATCATACATCACGATAATTCCATTCGGCAGCACTGAACATAATATGACCTATAACCCTGCATGACTTTTGGGGTTAGAGGTAACCTGAATAATTGTGACAACATTTGCATGAAGCTATTCATCCCAAGAAATATGTTCTACCACGGCTATACCCTCATTAAACAGACACATCGTTAGTGTTTCAATATCAGCTCAGTTCTAAATACCGGTTTTGTCTATAGTATGTTTGCTGTATAATAAACAGTTGTTATATTTCCAGTGTCGGACAATATTACTTCCTTGTCACCATACTGAGCATACTGCGCGCTCAGAGAATTTAGGACAACCTGATGTGAATAAACATATCTTCTGCTGTACTAGTAACTGTAGTGTTTTACTTCTGCAGATGTTCAACACTGGGAGTAATACTTACCGATAACTTTGAATTACGCAAGATATGTACATCTTGTGACATCTTGAATCGGTATCCACCTCTGAAAACGCTATCCTAAAGCTACAAGCAGGTCAAATGATTAGTTTCAAGTATTGTGCCTACCAACCAATGGCCGCGTTGTAATCGCGGTATTCGATATCAGATATCAATCTATCGTACGTTATGCATGTATCACATTATATAACACATATTACACATATTACAATAATGAAATACATGTGTAAAAAGGACATTTCTGCAATTCGTGATATATATGTACCACGGCCTACGTACGCACACTGACAATATAGGCATACGTTATAGAAAGTATGGTATCTGTTATACAAGGCAGTGAAATAATAAATATTGATGATTGCAAATCGTATTTCCGCCATACAACTTGAAATATCCAGATAAACTTAGTGTGTCCAGATATACACTCCAGTGATTGGATGTCTGAGATGGGGAGATGACACTACCGTCAGAGGAAGGGTTGCTATAAATAACTATTATGAAATACGAAACACACTGTAGAGGTTAGGGTTAGAGTTAGGGTCAGATGCTACCTAAATATCGCCGCGACAATCAGCGGCAACAACAAACATTTCTATTGAAATTTGTCGTTGCGAATTTAGCTTTTGGTGTGCAAACATATAGATAAATCATAAGGTTCTATCTCAGCGTAAATCGCCGAGTTTTTCGCTTCGAAATGAGATTCTGGTGTGCAAGGATCTTTAGGCTTACAAACAAGCAGGCACCAATCATTATTCGTGTCCTATATACGCGCTCTCAACATCGTTTTGGACTCGTTAACTCGTCCTCTAGGATGTAAATGATGGAATATAACGTTAAAATCATTCTTCAATTAAATATCCAGACTCATTTGTCTATGTTTGTTGATTTTTACTCACTCACTCGGAACTATATTTACACACTCACTCGGAACTATATTTTGTCTGTGTACGTTAATTTACACGTAGTTCTCATGACCTAGTGTTTGTGACTGAACGTCGATATTACGATAGTGTCTACAGTAATGTGATAAATAGAATCTCACATTCGTATTAATATATTACTTAGTGTATTAAACTCGTTGGTAAAACTGATACAATGCCCGGCAGAGCCTCGCATAATATCAGTTTTTCAAACTCGTTAATAAATCCAGTAGGCAAATACATGAACACAAATACGAGACCCTCTATTGTAAAGCAAAGTTGACGTCAAATGAGATTGATGTCGCAGTTATTAGTCAAATATTTTTACTAAAAGCTTTACATAAGCACTTCACGGAATGGACTATAGTTGGATTCAAATGCACCCCTGATCCACATCTAGAGAGAAACTTGCGCAAACAGTATATAGGAGCTATAAATAGAACAATGATATTTTTTTACACCAATTTCATCGGGAACATGATTCATTGGTTGGCTGTTTGTGCAGGTTTCCCTCTAAATGTGCGCCAGGGGTACCACAGGAATTGCAAGTTGGTGATTACTAGTATTAGTTAACCGTAACTAAATCTACAACTAATAGTTAACTGTTTGTGTATAAATACATAGATACATAGATACATATATACATAGATACATAGATACACAGATACATAGATACATAGATACACAGATACACAGATACACAGATACATAGATACATATATACACAGATACACAGATACATAGATACATAGATACACATATACATAGATACACAGATACACAGATACATAGATACACAGATACACAGATACATAGATACACAGATACACAGATACACAGATACATAGATACATAGATACATAGATACACAGATACACAGATACACAGATACATAGATACACAGATACATAGATACATAGATACATAGATACACAGATACACAGATACACAGATACACAGATACATAGATACACTAGTTGTAGTCTGCCTTACTCATCATCCCCATATGCAGTAATGGAACAAATATAATAATACATAGATACACAGATACACAGATACACTAGTTGTAGTCTGCCTTACTCATCATCCCCATATGCATTATATCAGTAATGGAACAAATATAATAATACATAGAGTCTCTGACATTTAGAAACTGATTTACTCAAAGGCGGTTAACCGCAGCAAAGCATATACTTGAGACTGTCCACAGTCTCAGAGGGTGATAGTAGATAGTATAAATATAAATTATGTTGATTGGTATTATATTTATATGAAAGGAACCGCTGAAATTCTCCAGTAAATCTAGACTCGCTTATCTGCTCTATGATGATATTTTGAATAGGAGTATTTGTGCCAGAACAAGGTGTGACACAGACTACATATACTTTGAAACGTGATCAGTTCGCTACGTCTTGGAATCGTCAGCTGATACAATCACGTTTGCATCGATTGGATAGTGTGTATCACCTCATGCCATTAGAAATGGATCATGCGATATATTTTAATTTATAACAATGGCCATGGGTTTCCCTGCAACAAGTTCGCTTCCCAGCTTCTTGGCATGTTTTCAAGTCAATGCACGTTAACCCCACACACACCTTTCTTCAAAGTATTTACAATGATTGGTCCGCAACTATCGCGCCATAACAAACCTGGTATTCATGATGTTGTCATGACTATTTTAAGTTCCAGCTATCGGCTATGCATATATCTTATATACACACATTTATATAGGGAAAACTTGCAGAATATCTACTCAAATATACTTTTGGGACATGGCGTGAACAATGCAAAGATTATACAGAAACTTAATACAGGGTTCCTGCAGCTTTCAACCAATCAAATTTAAGACCTTTTAAATACTTTTCAAGAAAAACATTCAGAAGATTTAAGACCTATATTTGAATTACTAATGGCCAGCACGACGCAGTACTTTTACACTTTCGTTTAAGATTGCGAAAACTTTTTTACATAAACATGCATATCTAGAATGTAAATGCAATGAAGGAATTACAATAAATGTCTGTAAACTTGGTATGGAAATGAGGTTGTTTTAATTGTTCGAATAACTGATATAATCGTATGGGGTTGAATCATATCTTGGGTTAGTGTTTTGACAACTTTATTCCAGTGCTTAAACCGTGTTTCAGTTCATCCATCCTCTTTCCCAGTTGTTGTTCCAAGTTAGCAAAGTTAGATAAATCATAGATTAACATACATAAGCCCATATTCTGAATTAGCCATCTCCCAATCCATCGTATATTAAAAATTCACTTTAGATCGAGGTCTATTCAAAACATTTTTTCTTAAAAAAAGGTACTTTTATGGAGATACACCGGTAGACGGACTTTATTTCATAGGGCATTAATAGTGTTGACACTTCCGCTCTTAAATATGATCTCTGGCAACAGTTACTGATTTAAGTGATTAATTTCTATATTATTTTTGGAGATGTTTCACTGTTTACAGACTGTGCCTTGAAGGTATACATGTATCTAAACAGACTTAACACCTAAAAAAAAAAATGTAGACTGTTTGTTAGCTAAACATTTTTGTTATGAAAATTGGGAGTAATTGTGCATCACTGTGGACGCACCTAAACTGAAATTCAAGACTTTTTTTTTAGACCTTTAACAGAAAATGCCTTGAATACTGATTATTAAATTTACGACTTTTAAAGACTTTTCAAGGACCCGCGGGAATCCTGTAATAGAAGACATAAGTTTACAGTTGGGTGCACATTATGTTTGATTCACGGACGACTTGGAGTTTGTTCCAAAGGAATGGATCTGCTGCCTGGTGAACGATCTCAGTACGACTTTATACGTCTTTAGAAGTTGAATCAAGTCCCCAAAGTGTATCAAGACCCCAGTCATTAACTATATGTAGAAAGTGTATCAAGACTCCAGTCATTAACTATATGTAGATAGTGTATCAAGACCCCAGTCATTAACTTTATGTAGACAGTGTATCAAGACTCCAGTCATTAACTATATGTAGAAAGTGTATCAAGACCCCAGTCATTAACTATATGTACATGAATGTCAGACTTCCACTTCCCTAGAAAGTAGACTTACACCTGTCACATTATTTGTAAATTTATTCAAAATATACAGGATACATATCACAAAATACAAACAATCTAATATATATTATTGATAACAATATTCATAGGAATGACAATCACTGAAAGGAATGCAACGGATGCTTTTGTTCTTGTTAAGAACACAGGCAATAGGTCTCAGGGTAGACCTACCCACGTGATCATAGCATAACATGTTAACATGTTAACATCAACCTTTTTCTCATATTCTTCTTGTACTGTAGACAGTCGCGCGAAGCGCTGTGTGAGTTGGAACCAGTTTGTTCACCATCACCGGAGATAAGTGAACGGAATCAGTTTGTTCACCATCACCGGAGATAAGTGAATGGAATCAGTTTGTTCACCATCACCGGAGATAAGTGAACGGAATCAGTTTGTTCACCATCACCGGAGATAAGTGAACGGAATCAGTTTGTTCACCATCACTGGAGATAAGTGAACGGAATCAGTTTGTTTTCCATCACTGGAGATAAGTGAACGAATCAGTTTTATATCACACAGCTTCATCTGTTGGTGAGCAGATTGGTCCCCGTCCATTCTTTACAATGGGATCTGAAGTTAAAATAAATTATTTAATATTAAACCACTATAGAACATTGGCTACATATACAAATATACATCCATATAAACATATTGTTTGATTTTCTTTTGGGTCTGTCACAATGTATTGATTCCAGTGTACTAGTGTGAAGTGTTGTAGTGTGACTGTTGTAGTGTGACTGTTGTAGTGTGACTGTTGTAGTGACTGTTGTAGTGTGACTGTTGTAGTGTGAAGTGTGACTGTTGTAGTGTGACTGTTGTAGTGTGAAGTGTGACTGTTGTAGTGTGACTGTTGTAGTGACTGTTGTAGTGTGACTGTCCTATGACAGAAATTACATGAATGCATCTATTAGGCCTATGTGAGTGAGAGTGAGTGAGTGAGTGAGAGAGAGAGAGAGAAAGAGAGAGACTCACTCAGTGGCATGGACGTGTCTTGTCTTTCTTCTTCACATCCACGTTTATTACACCTTCCAAGGTTCACAATCTGCTTCACTCTCTTAGCCATGGACTTCCTAGTAACAAACACCAGGACTGAAACACAGCAAATCGCCAACACGCCAAGACCGATGTAGAGTATCTTTGTTAGAATCCATGATCTGACTTCATCTGAAAGAAATATACTAGTATAATAGTATTATACTATAGTACGTTTTAGCCAATTTTACATTGACCGTTTCCCCCGAATTTGGACGTTTTGGGGATGGACGTTTTAGCCTGACCCTGTATTATATATGAAAGACATACCTTCAGCTGTCTGTCTCTGTGACGTCACGTTCATAGAATGGAGTCTCCCCGTGGAGGTCGACAGATTCAGACCAGTGGATGATGTGGTATGGTTTGGCCAGTCTGGTGGAAAGCACAATATTTAAATTAAAATACATGTAGTTGTACATTTAAGAAAACATACAAGTATTACATTTATTTAATTCTTAATTTCAGGAAAATTAAAAGAGGACTAAATGATAAGATACTATGTGTATACAGGTATGCAAGTATAGTGCGACTCTATACCTATTGGACTTTCGTTTGTTGAACTCTAATCATGACTATATTTGTCATGGCGCCTTTAATATTATCAACTTTCCAAATGTTTCTGAGTGTAGACATAATTCACATGTAATCACAAGATGATTGTGGTGATGTCATACCTGGACACAGGCCCCGACAGTCAGCCAGTGTTTCTGGCTGTAGACATATTGAGTCACATGGTTCACATCTGCTCACGTTGATGTCGTAGTATTGTAGCGCTGTACACGTTGATTTGTACCCTGCAAATAAATATAATTTGATTTAATGCACGATAATACAATACTGTAGCCTAATATATTAAAGTGGCACCACTAACTGAACATGAACATGTCTGCAAATGTAGATGGGCGTGTCTACAAGTGCAGATGGGCATATATGGGCATATATGGGCGTGTCTGTAAGTCTACATGGGCGTGTCTATAAATGCAAATAACAATACTCGGTTTTTAAAATATTCTGATTAACATCCTTTCCTTGCAGATATATAAATAATTAATTAATTAGACTAATTAATATTATATGTAAACTATAGAGAAACGGCAATTTCAGTTCAATTTGTGGGTTATTCAGTAATAAACCCGCTACACAATATGGAATAAGCCTACCAGTCGTCATATATTTATATGAGTAGTGAAACTCCATATGAGTATGCATCGTTAGCTTTCACTTGTTAGATAAATGGTATTTATTATATACTTAACAGTGAAAGACTGAGATTTCTCACTTTGAGAAAAGTGATAACATCACTGCAGTGACGAGAACAACTTCCGGTACGAATGAACCCGCTGCGAGCCACGATGAATACTGGCACTTTCGTCAGTTTATCGTACCACTATTCGATAAATTTGACACGTCACGCTTAACATTTTCGAGTTATTTGTGTTTGTTGATTAATTGAATATTTTCTGTTTTGACTTCTATGTGTCGTTACAACTATTGATGGCTGGCTCGTAGTTAGGGTTAGCCGTTCTATTTCAAAACGTCCGATGATCTATTTTGACTTCTTTTCAAAGTTTTGTTGATAATCATAGCAAAGCGGAAAAACCCGTGAAAAATCTCTCCTTTCTCACGTGACTCGACGAGAGATACATGCTATTTCACTAGACACATGAACTATCCTCTATATAGAGCTGATATAGTCGGCTCACTGTTACACACATTCAAATAGTTTTACATATACACAGTAGGGGTTTACTAATAGGCCTACTGCCTTTACGTAGATTGTTCTTATGTTTTCACTGTGGTGGCACATATATCTAGACCATGGGCATTGGTTATGGTGGGATATATTTTCATCAATACGCTTATAATACTTATACTATCCAAAGTCTGAGAGGGAGACCGGAAATAGTTTTTAAATATAAATAATATTGATTGGGCCGCTGAAATTCTTTAACCTCCAGTAATCTAGACTTGCTTATATGATCTGGGGGTGATATTTTGAATAGGAGTATTTGTGTGAGAACAACGTGTGACAGAGACTGGCTGCTGTACGCTGACAACACATGACGTAACTCTACATAACACGTAGCTACAGCATACCTTTGCACAGAGTCTGACACCGAGCTACTGTATCCTGCTGTAGAGCGAAGTCACATATATTGGAACACGAGTCACAGCGTCCAGTTGCTGGATCATAGTATGCGATTCCTTGCCGACAGTCTTGACCACAGGTCAGTGACGGCAATGCTAGCAATATCAGCAGACGTACACACATGCCCTTAGTCTCCAGTAGCCCGTCCTCCGCCATGTTGTACTCGTTCTGAGTGAACTCTTGCCGTGATTATCCGTTCTTCTGAAGACTGACGAAATACTTCTAAAAGGAGTGGCCACTTCCACAGATGTGTTGTAATGAATTATGTTTACGTGTTCCATGTTTATATACTAGTACTAGATCAACCTGGAACGATCTAGAACAGGTTAAGATCTATTACTCATAAAAAGTCACGTGATTTTTTCCGTGACATACGAGTGAACTCTATCTTTAGAAATGGGTATTTCCGCGTCGTCTATGAGAGATGCTATAGCCTCGCCTCGCAATCAAATATGGATCTATAACAAGGGAGGACACTTGATGGTCCCTCAACACTCGACTGAAACTTTACATGTGCATATCTATTTTATTGTCAAGCTCTGTAGTTGTCTTAATGATACCATTTCATGTTCCCCGTGGGAGCAGTTCATAAATACCTCGGTAGACCCTCACAGCCCTGGACTATTGGAGTTATATTTGCACTTGCAACTATGGTAGGAGAAGTAGTCTCCCCTCCATCATGTAATTTGCTTTAAACTTTGCCGTGCTATACATCATATACATAGAAAGAGATCAGGTAAATACACACACATACATGCATTGTCAACTGTTTTAATACACTAATTAAATGCTAATTTTAAAATGAGGTAATAAGTCTCTAATCATAAATCATTAACAGCGATAGAAACTTACTTTAAAACTTACTTTAAAACTTACTTTAAAACTTACTAGCCCGAATATTGATACAAGTAACAAAAAAATAGTAAGTTCTACTAGTCAACTAGTCAACTAGTCAAAATATAATCTCGTGATCAGGCCTTATAATACAGTATATACTATTTAAATACTGTTCATGAAATACACTTCTATAAACAAAGTTATTTGTTATTTGTTTAAACTAACTTTATTTGTCATGTTTGTACAGCTGGATTCTGGTGTCTCGCTTACTTCATACTGGTAAAGGTTCTGTCACCAATTCTCCATGGTTTTTGATAGGAGAATAATTTCTGGAATATAACCTTTTTTTTCAAAAGATTCATGTAAATTTCACGTTGGAGACTACTTTTCAAAAGATAGTCTGTGTAAAAATTAATGTGTACATGGAACACATAGTCCGCTGTATTCGAAGCAAATGAACTTTTGAGTTTTCCGATTTGCACAAGTGTGATTGAGTTTGGAGATAAAATGATCACTGCTTGTGTTATCAGGCTATGGTAAAAATAAAAAGAAACAAGGCCAAACATGGCAAAATGAGAAAATAATATTACAAAAACATGCATACCAAACAAAAGTATTCTAATAACTTAATAATACTATCACTAGATATTAATATCAACTGAACATTAATATAATGTTACACGTTACAATAACAATCATGTGATACAAATTATTTAAGCCATTTGGGGCTCATTCCCCAAATCATATAATTTTTATCAATGATAAATAGAAAACGAACCTGATTTTTATCAATTGTAGACATACAAAACAAACTGTTTTTCAATATGTGTCATGAACCTTCCAGAAATGTTTAATATCCGACGTCCCTTCTAAAACAACATCGTATTTCGCAGACTTCCATTCCCAGTCCGCAATCGGCGATAGTAAGTTGTATTATTATATACTTAGCAGTGAAAGACTGAGATTCCTCAATCTGAGAAAAGTGATATCGTCACTGCAGTGACGAGAACAGTGTTATCATCACTGCAGTGACGAGAACAACTTCCGGTAATTCTGAACCCGCTGTGAACCACGATGCCGACTGCCACTTTCGTCAGTTCATCGTACAATTATTTGATCAATTTGATAGACCACGTTAAACACGATGTACCAGTTGTTTGTGTTTGTTGATTAATTGAATATATTCCGTTCTGACTTATATTTGTCGTTACAACTATTGAAAGCTATCTCGTCGTTATGGTCGCCATTTTATCTTAAAACTCTCGATGATCTATTGTGACACGTCATGTTATAGCGGGGCGGATAATGGAAACATCGTGCAAATGGTGATACAAGCATAACACTTGGCGTGAATGTTCTTTGGGTGTCACGTGTCAAAAACTGCCCGATTGGCCATGTACAATTCCAATTATGTGTATTACGGTATGTGTGTGTGTGTATGTGTGTGTGTATGTGTGTGTATATGTGTGTATGTGTGTGTATATGTGTGTATGTTTGTGTGTGTATGTGTATATGTGTATGTGTGTGTATGTGTGTTTGTATGTGTGTGTGTATGTGTGTGTGTATGTGTGTGTTTATTTGTGTGTATGGTGTGTGTGTATGTGTGTATGTGTGTGTATGTGTGTATGTATGTGTGTGTATGTGTGTGTATGTGTGTGTATGTGTGTGTATGTGTGTGTATGTATGTGTGTATGTATGTGTGTATATGTGTGTGTATATGTGTGTATGTGTGTGTGTTTATGTGTGTGTGTGTGTATGTCTATGTGTGTATGTGTGTGTATGTGTGTATGTGTGTGTGGTGTGTGCGTGTCTGTGTATGTGTGCGATATGAAGCACGATTTGCTTCCAATTTGTCAACCCACTACGCATGATGCCAACTAGCTTCTCAGACGACCAATTGACCCTGTGGATTCCTTTCCTGTTCCAAATATCGCTTTTAGAAGAGTAAATAGCTCGCACTGCCAGGGCACACTGTTGACATTACTGCTGGGTTCAGTATCGCCTGAGTAAATCATCAAACCTAGTGTCCCAAATGCTACTTAATCATGCTTCCAGCAGCGCACATGAAAAGACAGGATGTGCCAGGGCGGGAGCCAAGGATAACGGTGGCATCATAATGGTTATCTGGATTGTATACAGATCGGACGAGACTTGCTGTTCGCATTTAACAAATGAAACTGTAACTGTAACATTGACAAAATGTATTAAAGCTGAAACGATTAGCAAAATGATATTAGAATATTCGTATTCGTGTGTAACTAAGTATTCTATTCGTAATCGAATATTCGTTTGAAATCTTATAATATAATGTGCTACAAAGTGACATTTCACGTCATATTCTCACCCTATCGATAAAAAGAAATCGTCATGCATGTGGAATTTATTGTCAGTAAATACTACATGTTCATTGTTGTGTTTTCAAATGTATTTCCGACATCGATGCAAATTTGTTCGAATATTCGAATGCTGTTTTACTATTCGAATATTCGTAATGTAATATTCTTTAGCGAATATTTGAATATTCGTTTCAGCTCTAAATATATATTCTGCGGACAGCATATGATACTGGACGAACTGTATGAACCTAATACCCCATACAAGAAAGTGCCATTAAAATCATAATATTATGTAAACGGGATGGTAAAATGATAGACCCTCACTTGTCTGAACCCCTCACTTGTCTGAACCAAGTGCTGTCTATTTGTCTGCGTGCTATGGATGTCCGCCGTGGAAGGCAGCAAAGCTCTTGTGATTAAGGCTAACGACACGGATATCGTCGTCATCGCTGTTTCCGTTCTACCACAGCTCCAGGAGCTCGGGATTGAGACCATGTGGACTGCCTTCGGCCAAGGGGCTGCTATGAAATGGATTCCAACCCATGAAGTGCTTACCGCAATATGATCTGGGAGGGCAAGTGGAATTGGATAGTTCCATGCCTTTACTGGATGTGATGTGGTGTCTTCCTTCAGAGGAAAGGGAAAGAACTCGGCACGGCAGACATGGGACGTCTATGATGAAGTCACAGAAACCTTCAGCAAACGTAGCCAATTCACAACTGAAGTTCAAGATGATCAAGAAACTAGAGAGGTTTGTTGTCCTCATGTATGACCGTTCTGGCTCAGCCACGGGCGTAGACGAGGCGAGGCTACAGCGACCCTACGACACCATTCCTCCAGCACAGGCAGCTCTACGGCAACATGCAAAGCGTGCAGCCTACCAAGCAGGGGTCATCTGGGGTCAGACTACCTGCCCTGATCCAGCCATCAGGAGCCCAGCTGACTGGGACTGGACGCAGACAGGAGAGGTCTGGAAGGTATGCTGGACCACACTTCCTCTCATTGCGGCATGCTGCCAGGAACTGACTAAATGTTTGTGCAAGAAAGGCTGCACGTGTAGGTGCATTTGCCGGCACAGCTCTCTGCAGTTGCACTTGTGAGAAGTAGAACTCTACAGGGAAAGGCAGATTATATGTATATTGCAAGACTGGCTGCGTTATTATATATTATTGGTTATAGTATTGGTTGTTGATTCTAGTCATAAGTTATTTGTAATTTTGTTGCTCAACTAATCACTCCGGAGACGCATTTGGTAATACAGCTTGACTTAACAGTATTATTTCAATATGCCTTATATGCAATGGATAACCTTTTGTGTGTGTTGAATAAACATGTTTATTTGTGGGAAAATAGTGTTGTTTTGATGGCAAAATGTTTGCAATATGCAATATATCTTGCTCTATCAGTAATAATGTATTTGGAGGTAAATTCAGCATATATTTAGACACCAAAATCAATCAAATCAAGGTATATGTTTATGAAGTAAATAGTTTTTGTAAGCCTGCTTCAGCGGCCATCTTGAACAATGGCCGCCATCTTGGATTTTTCAACTGGCCAATCGGGCAGAATTGATTTTCTACCTATGGAGGTGGCGCGTGGCAACTCTGGTGTTTGTATCACAATTTGCACGATTCACCCCCAAAGACTGTTATCTGCCCCATTATTACTAGCTCATGACGTCAGCATATGACGTCAGCATACATTGTCCAGATGGGACAATTTCTATTAAATGTTTTGTTGACAATTATATAATAAAAGCATATTATAAATAGGATATTCCATGTGTCTAGTATATATATGATAACCGTGTCTATGATTGTACTATAGTCTGGTTATATACTCTATTTAGTTTATATGTACTTACCACCACATACCAAAATTTTCGCATATTTCGTTATTGTAAGTTTATAAATTGGTCTAGATATACACGTACATACATTCAGATTACGTTAAGTCCTGGTCTAGATATACATGTACATACATTCAGATTACGTTAAGTCCTGGTCTAGATATACACGTACATACATTCAGATATTTTACGGCAACTTCCATAGTCATGTCTGAAGATGTTTTCGTTTTTGTTCACTCTGCACTTTCTTACCTTTTCAACACACTGGTGAGTATGGAACCCAGGCACTAGAGCTGCAGTAAATATACAATGATAATAAAAGGAGAAAATGATGAGTATGTACTAATAATTAGAAAGCTGTTTTATATAATATTGCGTACAAATTCATCACAAAAGCAATGGTATAATGAACATGGGTATATAATTCACAAACAATTAATACATCGAACAACATATATAATTAATACATCGAACAACATATATAATTAATACATCGAACAACATATATAATTAATACATCGAACAACATATATTCGGATCTAAATCGTCAAATTTAATACCAGAAGTATGTGAATTGAAGACATGTATGTGAATTGAAGATATCCATGTACAAAAACTAATACAATCGCGATTTCATGTTTCTGAAATACCCTCTTAAAATTAATATAAATTGTATCCGCCATAAGAACGTATATTAAACATTTTTGAAATAATTCATGCAAATGTCAATATATCAATAAGTATTTTATATATATTTGTATACACCGAGGAAGAAAATCACTTCTGTCGATAGTATTCTCTTACGGATCCACATCCACGTGACTTGTCGATAGATTAACCAGAGAGACATTGTAATATATCAGAGACATTGTAATATATCAGACATTGTAATATATCAGAGACATTGTAATGTATCAGATACATTGTAATGTATCAGAGACATTGTGATATATCAGAGACATTGTAATATATCAGAGACATTGTAATGTATCAGAGACATTGTGATATATCAGAGACATTGTAATATATCAGAGACATTGTAATGTATCAGAGA